>CAUYRH010052534.1:0-69284 GCA_963574655.1 Perodicticus potto | reverse complement strand
TTAATAATTATAGTTAATAATTATTATTACAGTTGCAATAATAATATTCACAATTAATGATAATAAGCATAAGCCAAGCTTGTGCCAGGCAAATTGACAGGTATAATTCTGTAACTAGAGCAGTAATACCCTGTGCATCCTGGGCCCTAGTTCTACCCTAAGAAGTCACTAAGTGCCCAATCCAACATTTGGAGTTACTTTCTTAACTGGGTCTCAGCTTTCTCCCCTTCCTCATTGATCAAAGATACACAGGTCAAGGGCTGCGCCTGTGGCTCAAAGAAGTAGGGTGCTGGCCCCATATGCCAGAGGTGGCAGGTTCAAACCCAGCCCCAGCCAAAAGCTGGGGGGGAAAAAAGATACACAGGTCAGAGCATGCCTTAAGGTTTTGGCAACCAAGCTATTTTCTATTAGTAAAAAAAAAAAAAAAAAAGATATGAATTTGAAGATCTTGGTTGAAAAGCATGGCAAGTCAATTTCACATTCTCTGGTTTGTTTAAATGTAGTTCCTCCTTCCCAGTCATCAGTAAGATTTCTCAATTATCTTAGGGACCAACGATGCTTCCAAGTAACTGAGATTTTCTCAATTCAATCTATATACACATTTCCTAGCACAGTTATAATCACACAAGAGACTTTCAGATTGTTTAGCGATTATGACAAATATGGACACATACACAATTATATCTTTGAATCTGCAGATAAAAGTACCTACATACACACAGGTTTTACACAGGCTGTCTCCTATATGGATTCATACATAGCATAAATCTATCTATAGTTAACATTTTGAAATTATCCATTATCACATAAAAGTCTCATGAGTTGAGGCCATGGAGCAATGTTGCATAAGTCTCAGAATACAGTGAGAAAACTATAAAGAACACAAATACACTGTTTTCAACAAACATGGCATCCCTAAGTCTATAGTTTCTGCAAAGCCTCTATGACACCCACAATTACTTCTAGTTCTTTTTATTAAGTAATTTCCCAAAGGTAATCTATGGATCTCTTAACCTTTTCTTCCAAAAAGAGTTAAGTAGATTTTTGAGCTAGGGAAATGCTATTTTGGAAGATAATCCCTTACCTGTGCTTTCTAAAAATAGATAATTTCTCATTCCTACAAGATATCACTTCTGCAGAGACTTTCATGCAATATTTCACACTTTCAAATGCCTGAGGGTCAAATATAAATGATCTCAAGATACTTATTATTGATCTAGCCTTGCCTTCCATAGAGGGCAAGAACAATGTGATTGAACAGTCTTTGTAAATCCTAGCAGAGTAATACAAATCTTCCATGTAATTTCCCACTTTATTATTGTGATTAAGAAGTGGTTAAAACTTTCCCATGAAAAAAATCTGCTCACACATTGAAATAATTGTAGAATACTCGATACTATTCCTCTTCCTCAGTACTCGTAAGTGTCTTATAACTTTTGGTAAAGCTGGCAATAAAAATACAAAATACTTTGACCATAAAAAATTTCACCAAAAGTAATCTTCCAGGGTCTCAATGGACTGCACTTACTTGGAATACACTTTTGGAAATCCTTTCCTAAATCTGGAGACTAGTTTAGTGCCTGGCCATGTCTCCCACCTTGAGCAAAGTAAAGTTAAAAACACAGAAATGCAGAGAAACATTTAAAACTGAAACTCCTCCTAGCTGAGCCTAAGGAGGGAAGATAGACTATAAACTGTATATTAACTGAGGAGCAAGTTGCTTCACTGAAGACTTCCGTATGGTGAGGTCTGGATGTCTGGGGAATCCCATAAACTAGAGCTATTTCCCACAGTGTTGAAAGCCTCCTGCCTTAGCCTCCTGAGTACCTGGGACTACAGGGGCACTCCACAGCACCTACTTAATTTTTCTATTTTTTTGTAGAGACGGAGTCTCTCTCTTCCTTAGGTTGGTCTTGAGAACTTCTAAATTCAAGAGATCCACCTGCCTCAGCTTTCCAAAGTGCTAGGAGTACAAGTGTGAACCACCATGCCCAGCCCACAGCTAGTACATTTAAACATCAGTCCCCATTTATTTATTTTTGTTGTGGCTGAAGTGGAAACAACTCAAGTGCCTATCGACCCACGAATGGATTAATAAACTATGAGGTACGCCATGGAATACTAATGAGCCATAAAAAAATGGAGACATTACATCTTTTGTATTTACCTGGATGGATTTAGAGAACATCTTCCTAAAGTATCACAAGAATCAGAAAGCAAGCATCTGATGTACTCAATACTAATATAAAACTAGTAGATGAACTAGTATAGGCCCCCACACAAGAGAAAATCAATTACATTGTTCATGGTCATGTATGCTATAGAATAAAACCTATGGTGATAGGTGTGAATTAACAATTTCAGAATATAATAAGGTTTGTTATTGTTCTTATTATTTCAGTAAATGTATAGGAAAAGAAGACTCCAGAAGGTAATATACTTTCAGATGGCATCAGTAGAGGCAAATTTGTTTAAGTTAGAAGGACATTTTATACCTGCCCCTGCAGAGAATGCAGATCTAAGGTGGGATCAAGTGAGAGGCCAGAAGATAACACATGGACTGGAATTCAAAAATAACTGACTGGTATCCTGAGATGTCAGCTGCATACACAAGAGCAAAACTTTAATTTAACTTTTCTTTTTATTTGTTCTGGGATGTGTATGTGTGTGTTTGTGTATGTGAACAAATATATGTGTATACATATTACACATGTATAAAACTGAACAAATGTATATTTTATTTAATCTTCTAATGATTTTATTTAATCTCCTAATGTACCTTGACTCCTGGCAATAACAAATAACCTTTTGCTCTGAAAATTCTGACATCATATATGTCAAAAGTCACTAGTGATAGATGCAGGTTTATTATAATCTTTTATCAACTGTTTTATTGGTTTGAAATCTCCATGATACAAATATTTTTAAAAAATTAATTAACACTGTTTTCTACAAAACTAGGTATTTTCTGGCAGCATCTAATGTTTATACCGTTAAAACAGAAAGGACCATATTTTTTGCAAGACCAAAAATCAAATTTCTATTTGAACCTTTAGAAAACAATACAAAGTTTCTGTGACATAGTAAACACCTGTTTATTTAAACTATATTTGGGAACATAGTTATAAAACTCTTTACAGAGACTGTACTTCTCTTTTATGCAATACATTAGGGACTTAAGCCTTTTGTTTTATTAAAATGCAAAGTAACTATGCCATCTAACTCTTCCTAAAAATTCAATTACATTGAAAGTCAACCAGAGAATATTGTCTCTGAGTTTAAGGTGATTCAGCAAGTCATAAAAGCACGCAGACTTTCAGGGATGAAATTAGACAAAATTATAATGGCAGCTATCATTTGCTCATCACTTGAAGGTTTGCAAATCATTTTCATGTATATAATATTTTTTTCTGTCCCATAACAGGGACAGAAAAGTCAGTCTGAGTTCTGACTTCTGAGACCTCTAATCTCCCAAATAGGAAGATTACATCAGCCTATGAATAAAATCAGGCGAAATTATTTAAATATTGTTTAAAGGTAAAGTACATTTACCAGTTTATGTACTTTTTTGTCCCTAGACTAAATAATTTGCATGAAGAGTATGTATGTGCAACTTATACTTCCTGATATTCAAACACTCTTATCCCGTACAAGCGATAAAGTCTCACAACTTAGGAGCTGAACTGATGGTGGAGTTCTTTATGAAGGAGTGGCGGTTCTGTCTTCACCTTTCTCAGATGGTGCTCCCATGTTGCCTCATTATAGAATGACACACTGAGACTGTAATAGGCATGTTACACAGTACACTTCTCCAAATTCCTGTCTGGCTTCTCACCTTTCAAGACAAGGAGCTATAGTGAGTCAAATGATAGCAGATCACATCATACCCTCTCTTCCCATTCCTAAGAAGACCTGCTCTTGCTGCCCTTCAAGTTCCCTGATGCTTTGACTTGGTCTGTAAGTAATGAACTCTCAGGCATTTTAATGTTACAAGAAAGAATTCAAAACAAATAGAAAATCTCATGTATTTAACTGACTAAATCTGCTAAATGGTAGTTTATCAGATTAATTTGGAGGCCAATCCACTTATAGATAGACAAGAAAAACCCTCTGTCTCCATTGTCCTACTTTATTATTGACTAAATTAAATTCAAGATGCTTAAGAATGAGGACAAGCTTAAAAAATATTGGAGTCTTTTCCATATGATTAAAAGCATACTTAATGGTATCATAAAAATGGCCCTCTCCATGAGCCAACTGACCATATGCATTAGGTGAAACCCCAGAAGTTTAACAATTGATTTTTCTTAAAAATTCTGCAAGCGAATTACAACTCCAAAACCAATTAGCATTTTAAAAGTAAGGACAACGATTAACAAACCAGCTTACAAAAATTTTTTTAAAGATAAAAATGAATCTGGTTCATCATAAGAAAGATACCCACAAGACCAAGTAAGCTGAATATAGTAGCTAAAGAAACATCAATCGTTCAAAAGAAATAATTGTAAGAAAGAACTAGAATCAAATAACAGACTGATCTTAGTCCTCATTGTACATATGGGATAAGGGCCTGTCAATTGAATTTGCAGTATCGAAGCACTACCCCACATAATTATATGTTACATGTAAAAAATAGGTAGCTTCCCTCAGGAAAACAAAAATACAGCAAAGAAATGTTCTAACTTAAATGTACACAAAATGACATGCTAAAATAGTCTTGAAAATTAGGTCACATATGCGATCCTTAACAAAGGCAGGTATAAACAGACATTTGCCTAATGAAAATTCTAACCACTTGCAAATACAGTCTTTTACTTTTTTAATTTTATACTTTCATGTTATATTTTGGGATATTTGAAATTCTCATTTAGGAATGTCATGTAAGGGTATAATTTAGATATAGGAAGAGGACAATGAAAGCTTTCTTCAAATTTCAGCTCCCTTAAAATAACAAGCAATAAAAATTCCAACTTTCAGGATCACATTGGCCATAGAACGCCTTTAGTCTTTGCCGAGGAAGTTCCTGGGATGAGAGTGGAGGATGAGCACCATGAAGGATGAACTGACACATGCCAGCAGCCTGTCCTATGAGAGGAAGGTCATGGAAAGGGCTTTCCCATCTCTCAACGGTTGTTTGCTTGTCAGCATCCTCAGCCTGGTAGCCCACAAGGAGGGATCCCTGACCACAGACCTGAGTTCTCTCCTTCCTAATCACACCATGCTTTTCTTTCACTCACTTTGAGCTCCAGTACAGGTATGAATAATCTTTTCAAAAAAAGTATCAAGTAAGCATCCTAAAAGAGTAGGATCAGGAATTGCAACCTTTTTTATTTATCTTGTTCTCTTAACCACACAAAGGCATCAGAAAATAGTTCTCCATCCAAGTCTTTGTAGGAAAACTTTCACCCTGTGGAAACTTTCTTGTTCCCTCATCCTATCTCCCCAACCAGTCTAGTCATCCCCCAGTGACACTTTGGGGCTGTTTTATTCATATAAACTCATGGGGTACAAGGGCAATATTGTTACATGCATAGTGGCTAAGTAAGGGCTTTTAGGGTATCCATCCTAAATAATGCACATTGTACTCATTAAGCAATTTCTCATCATCCACCCTCTTCTACCACCTCATCCTTCTAAGTCTCCACTATTAGTCCACTCTCTATGTCCATGTGTATAGTTTTTATTTTTACTTCAGTGACATTTTGATCTTATCTCTGGAGAACTCACCTGTCCCCAAATACCCTTCTCTATTTCCAGGGGAATGCTACCCTTCCCACACAAGAAAAAAGTTTATGGATGTCGTCATCTCTTCTTATACATGGCAGATTTTGCCACCTCAGACTCAAAGGGAATTTCCCTTATGAATGTGAGTAGCAGGGAAGCCTGTCCACAGGTCCTGTCTGTGACAGTGTGGCAACACTACACCAGGTCCTTTGTTAAATTCACTGGGAGAGAACCAGACACTTTCCATGGTGAATACCCACAGAAAACTTCCTCAAAGAGGTTACAAAAGGTTTACCACTGAGGGCTTTCTTGAACTACAGAAATATTGCAGCACCTTGGCGCAGCAAAGGTGAAAATTTAACAACAGAACGTTTTTCATAGTGGTGACCTTGTGCTGCTTTCTGCTTCCCATTTGACAAAGAATGGCTAGGAAGTCAGCAACAGAGAAGCAGAGCATATGAATGTAAGTAGCAGGGAAGGTTCCATTGGGATAGCATCTATCTTGGCAAAAAAGAAAAGTTTTCACAGAGCAAATATAATTATCAGCTCCCTGGAGAATTAGATGCTGCTGTTTCTAAATGCTCCTGTGTCCACACCAAGGAGTCTGCATGCATAAGGTATATATTTGGCTTTGCCCAAATACATGAAAAAAAATATTATTGCTAGCATGTTAGTTGGTTGGTAGAAAATTGGCAAATCAGATCTGACAATTAAGTTAGTGAACTCATCCTAGAAAGAGTACTATATACTTCATTGCTAAATATCACTACAGTCACCTTTGAAGTATGCCCCTTCAAAGTGCCTAGTCCGCCATTCAAAGCAATTTTGGAACTCTTCTTCTGGAATTGTCATCAGAGCTCTTGTCACAATACCCTGACGTCTTTAATCTTATTAAATGTCTCCCTTTTAATATTTCCTTTATTTTCAGGTAAAGAAAAAGTCACTGGTGGACAAATCAAGTGAGTATGAAGGGTCTTCCAAAACAGTTATTTGTTTGATGGCTAAAAACTCCCTCGAAGACAGTGCTGTGTGAGCTGGTGCATTATCATGATGCAAGAGCCACAAGATGTTGGTGAAATGTTCAGTTTGTTTTCATGCTAGTCACATAGCCTTTCCAAATTATAAACTTAGTTAACTGTCAAGATGGTACAAATTCATAATGAATAATCTCTGTGTTGTCAAAAAAGACTAGCAACATAGTTTTGACACTTGATTCAGACTGATGGAATTTTTTAGTAGTACAGAATTGGCTGACCTCCATAGTGCACTTTGATACTTTGTTTCAGGGTCATTTTGGTACACCCATGTTTCATCACAGTGATAAAATGGTGAGCAAACATCGTCTTGCCTCTCCAGAATGTCTTGACAAACTTTGACTCTCCTTTGCTTTTTGTTCATTGGTGTATTCCTATGGGACCATTTTTACATACACTGTTCTCATGACAAGATTTTCAGTTAAGATTTTTCTGTTTCTGTGCTGATGTTTATTTGGTCTTCTGTGCTTCTCACAGTCAGCTAATAATTTTAATTCACAATTTGATGAATTTTTGCAATGTTTTCATAAGTTCTGCTCAAGACCTCTCTTCATCACTGATGCTTTCTTTCCCCTCAGAAAAACACTTAATCCATTTGTACACTATTGTTTCCTTGATAGCATTATCCCCAGAAACTTGGACCAATAAGTCCCTGATTTCCCTTCTACCTTGCCAAGTTTAACAAGAAACATAATGTTTGTTCATATCTCCAATTCCAACATTCTTGTGACTGCACACAAAAACACACAACAATAATAAATGCCACTCAGTAAGACATCCCATACATCAAAATAAACATAGCTATGAGACACTGATGTACCAAAGTTTGACGTCTTCTAGAGTTTACAGTGCTGCCAGTGAAAGTGCACAGTGCCAACTTCACGAACGTAATTGTCAGACCTCCTAACACTTGTAACAAGTAAATCTTATTCCATGTTCTTCTTTCTAGCTGAATTCTTAAAACTTTTCATCGTTTCCTATATTTTCTCCATCCCTATCCTTCTTATACATGTTTGCTATTTGTTCACTAAGCTACAAAGATTTTGCATCCTTGCATTTAAAATAACTTGGGCCTCAAAAAGGAGGATAAGTAGGTTTGGGAGCTGGTCAGACATTTAGTACCTATAGAATTCCATGAAGTGGATGTTACCAGAAGGTAAGGGAGTCCTCAGACATATTTCTGGATTTGCTTTTGTCTATTTTGTTTCTGATTCACGTGGCAAAGAGAAAGTAAGGTATTCATGGACAAGTTTGGGAAAGATGAAAGGACGCTGGAGAAACAAAAATTCTTCCATCACAAATAACCCAATTCACTAAAGTAAAAAGGACAGAGAAGAGAGGAGATAGTTCCCACCTCTCCTAAATATACTCATTCCCAAACCTCCATCTAATGCAAATACACAGATATACCATGATGTATACAAATTTTAGGACAAAATTTTATTGTGAAAAATGTAGCTTATTTTTAATAACTCAGCTCAATTTTCACTTTGAGCTAACTTTCTACTTAAACGTACTGATGGGAATTTAAATTTTAGTTCTCTCCCCATCCTGAGGTTAAATATACAGACAGTCCCTGGATTACAAATAAGATAGGTTCTAGGGAGACTACAGGGCCGCACCGAGCCCCAGCCAGCCCCCAAGCCAGGGACTCCACTAGGCCGCCTGCATGGCCCTGATTCGCACCCCACTGGCCCTTGGGCTTCTGTCCGCTGAGGACAGGGACTCTAGAGGGATTCCCACACAGCTCCAACCCACGCCCCGCCTGGCCCCAACCTGCTGCCCGCCACAGACAGGGACTCCGCTGGGACCCATGTGTGGCTCCAATCCCTACCCTGCAGGGCTCTGGCCCGCCACCCACCACGGCCAGGGACTCCACTGGAACCACTGCAAGGTTAGTGCCACAGGGCCGCAGCCTGCCGCCCACTGAGGCCAGGGTCTCCAACGGGACCCTCACATAGCTCTGCACTGCGCATGGCAGAGCCTCAGCCAGGGACACCACCAGGACCCCATGCGGCTCTGCTCCACACCACACAGGGCCTCAACCACCACGTCCAGGGACTTCACCAGGACCCCGTGCTGCTCTGCTCCACACGCTGCAGGGGCTCCACCAGCCATGGCCAGGGATTCCTAGGAACCCGCTGGGCCTTCATCCGCTTCCCACTCCAGCTGGGGACTCCACCTGAAACCCAGCAGCCCCACACCCTCGCACTCACTGGGCCTCCGCCTTTCCACCCTGGCCAGGAACTCTGAGAGTCACACAACCTGCATCCTCCCGTATCCTATCTGCCTCTGCACCAGCCACGCCTATCTGGCCAGGGAATCTGGGGTCACGTGACCTGTGCCCTCCCTCCGGAGCCCTCCTCCAGGCCACAGACTGCTGGAGGTATGGGCTCTCTTTGCCAAGGCCACCTCTTTGCTGGGCACTCTCAGAACCGTGTGCATCATCCCATGCCCCGCTGCTGGATCCTGGTGTGCCACACTCTGGAGCTGCTCCCACAGCCAGAATTAGCTTGCTGGGGCAGTCCCAGAGGAGCTACGCAGGGTCACTCCCTGCAAAAATCCAGCAACAATAGAGTGATCCCACTGGGGTCTAATCTGGGAGAGACACCTCCCCAAATCTGAGGACAGTCAGAGGCAACAGTGAAAACCAATCATGAGGCGGAATCAACAGAAAAACTCTGGCAATATGAATAATCAGAGTAGATCAACTCTCCCAAGATATGACAAGGCAGATACAGCACAAGATCCCTTGCATAAGCAAATGGCTGAGATGTCAGAAATCGAATTCAGAGTCTGGCTAGCAAATAAGATCAGCGGAATGGAGGAAAAGATGGAATTAGAATTTCAAGCAGTAATCCAACAGATGTCCCAAAAAATGTCTCAAGAATTCAATGAATTTAAAGACAAAATGACCAAAGACTTTGACACATTGAGACAAGAAGTTGCAGCCCTCAAAGATCTGAGAAATACTGTAGAATCCCTCAGTAACAGAATGGAGCAAGCGGAAGAAAGGATTTCTGACATGGAAGACAAAGCTTTTGAATGCTCCTAAATATCCAAAGAGGAAGAGAAATGGAGGGCAAAAACAGATCACTCTCTCAGAGAGCTCTGGGATAATTCAAAGAAAACCAATATTCGCCTCATAGGATCCCGGAAAGTGATGAAGTGGCTTCACAAGGTATAGAGTCTCTTCTTCATGAGATTATGAAAGAGAACTTTCCAGACATGCCAAGACATTCTGAAATTCAGATAGCAGATAGTTCAGTTTCAGAACTCCACCATGACCCAACCAGAATAAGACATCCCCCAGGCACATCATAATCAATTTTTAAAAAGTTAATATGAAGGAAAAAATTCTGAAAGCAGCCAAATGTAAGAAAGTCATAACCTACAAGGGGAAGAATATTAGAATAATTTCAGATATTTCTGCTGAAACCTTTAGGCTAGAAGAGGATGGTCATCGACTTTTAATCTCCTAAAACAAAATAACTTTCAACCCAGGATCCTGTATCCAGGTAAACTGAATTTCATTTATGATGGAGAAATTAAATACTTTAACGACATCCACATGTTGAAGAAATTTGCCATAACTAAACCAGCTCTCCAGGATATTCTCAGACCTATCTTCCATAATGACCAGCATAATCCTCCACCACAAAAGTAAACTCACTCAGAATCTTTTGATCAAATTCCAACTTCCACACTCGTGAAAAGGATTAAAAGTGTCCACCAGACTTTCAAAAGGCTTATCAACATTCTCAATTAATGTGAATTGTTTAAATCAGGGGTCCTCAAACTACGGCCTGTGGGCTACATGAGTTGGTGTGAATTGTATTTGTTCCCATTTTCTTTTTTACTTCAAAATAAGACATGTGCAGTGTGCATAGGAATTTGTTCATAGTTTTTTTTTTTTTTTTAAACTATAGTCTGGCCCTCCAACAGTCTGAGAGACAGTGAATTTACCCCCTGTTTAAAAAGGTTGAGGATGCCTGTTTTAAATTGCACTCTAAAAAGGCAGGGGTTGGCTGCCTGGATACAAAAACACAGGCCAGATATCGGCTGCATACAAGAATCTCATCCTACCTTAAAATATAAAAATAGACTCAAGGTATGGGCTCCCTTTGCCAAGGCCACCTGTTGCCAGGCACTCCCAGAACTGTGTGCACCATCCCACACCCTGCTGCATGGTCATCTATACCAGAAAGGATGGTCATCTATATTCCAAGCAAAAGGAAAACAAAAAAAGCAGGTGTTGCAATACTATTCACACATACAATAGGCTTTAAAACAACCAAAATAAGGAAGGATAAGGATGGACAATCATATTTGTTAAAGGTAACATTCAATATGATGAGATTTCAATTATTAATATTTATGCACCCAACCAGAATGAGCCCCAATTTATAACAGAAACTCTAACAGACATGAGCAAATTGATTTCCTCCAGCTCCACAGTAGTCAGAGATTTTAACACCCCTTTAGCAGTGCTAAATAGATCCTCCAAAAAGAAGCTAAGCAAAGAAATTTTAGATTTAAACTTAACCATTCAACATCTGGATTTAACAGACATCTACAGAACATTTCATCCCAGCAAAACTTAATACACATTCTTCTCATCAGCCCATTGAACAAACTCCAAAATCGATCACAATCTAGGGCACAAGTCTAACCTCAAAAAATTTTAAAAAATAGAAATTATACCTTGCATCTTCTCAGACCATCATGGAATAAAAGTAGAACTCAGTAACAACAGGAATCTGAATACTCATACAAAAACATGGAAGCTAAATAACCTTACGCTAAGGATAGATGGATCACAGACGAGATTAAGAAGGAAATTACCAATTTTTGGAACAAAACAACAATGAAGATATGAATTATGAGAACCTCTGGGATACTGCAAAGGCAGTCCTACAAGGGAAATTTATAGCACTGCAAGCCTTCCTCAAGAAAACGGAAAGAGAAGAAGTTAACAACTTAATGGGACATCTTAAGCAACTGGAGAAGGAAGAACATTCCAACCCCAAACCAAGCAGAAGAAAAGAAATAACCAAAACTAGAGTAGAATTAAATGAAATTGAAAACGAAAGAATTATACAACAGATCAATAAATCAAAAAGTTGGTTTTTTGAAAAGGACAATAAAATAGATAAACCTTTGGCTAACTTAACCAGGAAAAAAAGAGCAAATTCTGTAATTTTATCAATCAGAAATGGTAAAGACGAAATAACAACAGACCTCTCAGAAATCCTTAATGAATATTACAGGAAAATTTACCCTCAGAAATATGAAAATCTGAAGGAAATTGACCAATACTTGGAAGCACACCACCTACCAAGACTTAGCAGAACATAGTGGAAATGTTGAACAGGCCTATATCAAGTTCTGAAATAGCATCAACTATAAAAAACCTCCCTAAAAAGAAAAGCCCAGGACCAGTTAGCTTCATGTCAGAATTCTACCAACCCTTAAGGAAGAATTAGTAAACCTATATTAGTAAACCTCTTCCAAAATATAGAAAAAGAAGGAATAATGCCCAACACAATTTATGAAGCAAACATCACCTTGATCCCTAAACCAGGGTAAGACCGATCAAGAAAAGAAAATTATAGACCAATATCACTAATGAGTATTGATGCAAAAATATTCAACAGGGTCCTAACAAACAGAATCCAACAACACATCAAACAAATTATACACCATGACCAAGTGGGCTTTATCCCAGGGTCTCAAGGCTGGTTCAATATACCCAAATCTATAAATGTAATTCAGCACATAAACAAATTTAAAAAATAAAGACCATATGATTTTCTCAATTGATGCACAAAAAGCTTTTGACAATATCCAGTATCCCTTCATGATCAGAACACTTAAAAAAAAATTGGTATAGAGGGACATTTCTTAAACTAATAGAGGCCATCTACAGCAAACCCACAGCCAATATCATATTGAATGGAGTTAAATTGAAATCATTCCCACTTAGATCAGGAACCAGGCAAGGTTGCCCATTATCTCTTCTGCTCTTCAACATCAAAATGGAAGTTTTAGCCATTGCAATTAGTGAAGAAAAGGAAATCAAGGGTATCCACATAGGGTCAAAAGAGATCAAACTTTCACTCTTCACAGATGATATGATTGTATATCCCGAAAACACCATGGATTCTACTACACAACTTTTAGAAGTGATCAAGGAATACAGCAATGTCTCAGGCTACAAAATCAACACTCAAAAATCTGTAGCCTTTATATATACCAACAATATTCAAGCCAAAAAAACAGTCAAGGACTCTATTCCTTTCACAGTAGTGCCAAAGAAGATGAAATATTTGGGAGTTTACCTAACTAAGGATGTGAAAGATCTCTATAAAGAGAACTATGAAACTTTAAGAAAAGAAATAGCTGAAAATGTTAACAAATGGAAAAACATAACCATGCTCATGGCTGGGAAGAATCAACATTGTTAAAATATCTATACTACCCAAAGCAATAGATAATTTTAATGCAATTTCTATCAAAGCTCCATTGTCACATTTTGAAGATCTCAAAAAAATAATACTTCGTTTTATACGGAATCAGAAAAAAACATCAAATAGCCAAGACATTACTAGAAATAAAAACAAAGCAGGAGGAATCAGACTACCAGTCCTGAGACTCTACTATAAATTGATAGTGATCAAAACAGCATGGTACTGGCACAAAAACAGAGAGGTAGATGTTTGGAACAGAATAGAGACCCAAGAGATGAATCCAGGTACTTACCGTTACTTGATCTTTGACAAGCCAATTAAAAACATTCAGTGAGGAATAGATTCTGTATTTAACAAATGGTGCTGGGTGAACTGGCTGGCAACCTGCAGAAGACTGAAACTGGACCCACACCTCTCACCATTAACTAAGGTTAACTCTCACTGGATTAAAGATTTAAACTTAAGACATGAAACTATCAAAATATTAGAAGAAAGTGCAGGGAAAACTCTTGAAGGAATCAGCTTGGGTGAATATTTTATGAGGAGGACTCCCCAGGCGATTGAAGCAGTATCAAAAGTACACTACTGGGACCTGTTCAAACTAAAAAGCTTCTACACAGCCAAGAACACAGTAAGTATAGCAAGTAGACCACCCTCAGAATGGAACAAAATATTCGCAGGGTATGCCTCCAACAAAGGTTTAATAACCAGAATCCACAGAGAACTCAAACATATTAGCAACAAAAGAACAAGTGATCCCATCTCAGGGCAGGCAAAGGACTTGAAGAGAAACTTCTCTAAAGAAGACAGGCACACGGCCTACAGACACATGAAAAAAGGCTCACCATCCTTAATCATCAGAGAAATGCAAATCAAAACTACTTTGAGATATCACCTAACTCCCACGAATGGATTAATAAATTGTGGTACATGTATACCACGAAATATTACACAGCCTTAAAGAAAGATGGAGACTTTACCTCTTTCATATTTACCATGCATGGAGCTGGAACATATTCTTCTTAGCAAAGTATCTCAAGAATGGAATAAAAAGTATCCAATGTACTCAGCCCTACTATGAAGCTAATTTATAGCTTTCATATGAAGGCTATAACCAATTATAGCACAAGAATATGGGGAAAGGGGCAAGGGAGTGGAGGGGAGGGGGGAGGATGGGTGGAGGGAGGGTAATTGGTGGGCCACACCTATGGTGCATCTTAGAAGGAAACAGGGGAAACTTACTAAATACAGAATACAAAGGTCTTCATACAATAACTAAGAAAATAGCCATGTTAAATAGTTTGATGAAAATGTTTCTGATTGTATATGAAACCAGTACATTGTACCCCTTGATTACACTAATGTACTCAGCTATGATTCAATTTAAAAAAAAAGAGAAAAAAAAGAATGAAAGAAAAAGTATCCAATGTACTCAGCCCTACTATGAATCCAACTTATAGGTTTCATATGAAGGCTATAACCCAACTATAGCACAAAAATATGGGTAAAGTGGCAAGGGAGAGAAGGGAAGGGGGGGAGGATGGGTGGAAGAAGGGTAATTTGTTGGGCCACACCTACGGTGCATCTTACAGGTACAGGTGAAACTTACTAAGTGCAAAATACAAATGTCTTCATACAATAACAAAGAAAATGCCCTGAAGGCTATGTTAAACAGTTTGATGAAGATATTTCAGATTGTATATGAAACCAGCACATTGTACCCCTTGATTGCACTAATGTACACAGCTATGATTTAATAATAAAATTTTAAAAAATGAAAAATAAAATAAAAACCAAAAAAAAAAGATAGGTTCTAGGGCAGTGCCTGTGGCTCAAAGGAGTAGGGCACTAGTCCCATATACCAGAGTTCAAACCTGCCCCCAGCCAAAAAAACTGCAAAAACAAAAAGATAGGCTCTATAGGTTTGTTCCTAAGTTGAACTCATGTGTAAATTGGCACAGGTACATTCACCTATTACCAGTAATAGCCTCTCTTTGTACATGAGTCATAGGTCAGTTGGACATTCATAACTCGGAGACTTACCATAATAGCTTCTGCTCGTAAATGTGAGTCATAAATAAGTTGGATAATTGTAACTTGGGGGAATGCCTGTAAATTATAGAGGGTATAAACAGTGCTGGGCTTTGGTATATAGCCTGGGAGAACATGCATCTGGTGTCAGAGATTCTGGTCCCATCAAATCACTGGCTGTCCGTGCCCGAGAATAAAGCTGTCATCCATGCTTTCTGACCCCAGGTGCCCTCAGGTCCAGCATGTTCTTGCTACATCTATGCTCATTTGGTTTCATGGACTGATTCTGCAGCTTCCACACCAGTCTTGCCCAGGGAAATTAAGCTACCTACAGAACCATGTAATTTCTGTACCACTGTAGACAACTAGGATTGTTTTTAACACTGAAAAAATGAAACTCCCACCCGTCAGGCTAAAACTCCTCTGCCTAAACCCACCATGAAGGCATTTCCTATCTGGGGCTCTGCTACCTCCTCAATTATGCCCAAAAATCAAGACCTAGGGCATCTCTGTTCTTGATTTCTGAGACATTTTCTGGGATTTTTATTATCCTCCCAACAGTTGGCTTCTTAGGAAGCACAGAAAATACCACCCCCTCATCTTGTCAAAGTTCTAAGGCTCTTTTCACTCCCTTGCTGACTCTCTGCCCTGCAGATAAGAGAACTCTTATTTTGTCTGATCACCAGAGAGGCCTGACACATTCTTTTCACTAGAGCCTCCCACATGTCTTGTTCTTTCCCTTTCTCTTCTGAAGGCTAAGCCAGACTTTTGAGATTCAGAACCCAAAGGAAAAATCTCAGTTTGTTTTTATCTCTTTCTGCAGTCTAACCTCTTCTCCAAGGACATGATAAACTCAGAATAATAGAAGAAACACCAAAAGGAAAGTACTGCACCAAAAGGAAACATACTCACATGTACACATTATGAATATGCAGATATCCATATATATGTACGTATTACATATAACATATACAATATATAACATGTTCTATAGACTGTATATAGAAATATATAACATATGCTTATAATATTTTCTTGACTTCCTATTTTTCTGGTCTGACACCATCACATTCTTAATAAAAACCTAAACCACCCAACAAGATAGCCTTAATAGGGTCCTTTGTCCCCTCATTTTTCTACCACAGAGGTCATCTGGACAATTGATGGTACAGAGAATACAGTACATTAAAAAAAAAAAGTCAAAATTCTGCCTAAGTTGTCCTCAATTCCTCAAATAAATCAAGTTTGAGAATCCCTTGAGAGATACAGGAGAGAGAGATTAGTTCTAACTCTGGGCACCAAAGAAGTATAGGATGCAATGCAAAAGCTCAGAGACTAAGTCTTAAGAAATTTGAATAATTTTTGAGTCAAGTTTTCCAAATGTCAGTTCACAAATTGCCTCCTGCCTTCTGGATTTTTAGGTTTATCTGAACACAATAAATAATAACTTTTTTAAAATTTGGTATGTCTGGTCCTATTATTTAAAACTAATGCCCAATGTCTTGTTGCCCTTTTCATGTGCAATTGCTAAGAATTCCAGATATTCTGTTAAAATCAGATTCTCTCTTCTCTCTGACGTTTCAAATGCTTCTGACTTCTGGACATCGGGCATGCAGGCTCTGAGAGCCGCCTCTGCTATATGTCTTCATATCCTCTGTCTCTGTCTCTGCCTCGATCTCTCTGTCATCTATCTACATAGCTAACTTCATAAAAGCTCATGCCCCTTTCTCATAAAATTCACTGGACAATAATATTAACTATCTTCCTCCCCTAAGTGACTGCATTTCCTATTAAGGAAGCACTGAGTCTGTGGTGTTCACTACCGTCCCCTGGGGTCTAGCAGAGGAGATGATCTGTGCAAGGAATGAGTGACCATGTTCAGGGAGTGAATGGTCCTCCCTGAGAGCAGACAATCATTATCGGGTTGTCTACTCCCTGGGAGGGTAATTCTCTTGCAGTCTTCACTTTCCCCTCCAACAACCACAAAGCGTATGATTCTCCCCGCAGCCTTCCAAGAGTTTGCTCAGATGTTTGCTATAGGATGATGATGCACGTTATTATCTCTAGACTCCCATCTCAGGGAAGACATTAAGTGATTGATGGTACCATGCAAAGTGCTTCAAATTCATTCTATTTTTTAAATCATCCAAAGAAGTTTTCACTTTTCTTATTAATGGTAACATATTTATGATCAACCTCACAGCTCACAATGTCCCATCAGCCTGCTGAGACACAGAAGTTGAGGGAAGCTGCTCTATATCTGTATTTCCAAACCTTAATGTGCATAAAATCACCTGTTAATTTTGTTTAAATGCAGATTCTAGTCCAGTAAACCAGGGTTGAAATGAGATTCAGCATTTATTTAATATATACTCTCAGAAGACACCCTCACTCTGGTGTGTCCACCACGTATTAAGTATGATTACTGCTCATCAAAGCAACTGGAATAAAGCAATTGGAAAGATGTTTACACCTATCCTAACTATATATGTTTTTCTTTTCCATACTCCTTTTTTCTTACTTTTTTTCTCCATCTTCTTTTTATACAACTAAAGCTACAATGCATTCTACATGTCTCCCTGTTTTCATCAACAAGCTCTTCTCTGGGCTTACATGCTGAAGTGAAGCCTCTCCTTTTCAGGAGACCCACATCTCCAGCTTGACACGCTCTATTCAGAGGGGTACCAGTTTGCCAGTCTGATGGCAGCATGTATAGCTGTGCTCATAGAGTTCTTCTAAGACAGCCTAAACATAAATTTGATGAGAGTGGGCTTTGTCTTTGAGAAGTGAGAGGTGAGATCACTGAAATATAGACAGAAGGCCTAAACTTCTCGGTAATTTACGCTATCATTAAAATAAAAAAGAAAACATCACAAAATGTTAATATTAAAAACACTAGGTTGTGACTAAATGAAAGCTTGTCATATTATTCTCTGTACTTTCCTATAATTTCCACATTACTGTACTGTAATGAAGTCCTTTGCTCTGTAGAGTCTTCATTTCACTAAAAGCACGCCCTTGGTGGAAGTGAGGAAGAAGAGAAGGAAGAGGTAACAGAAAAATGGGAAAATCTATAGGCAAAAGAAAACATATAGTCTGTCTAATGTTATATTTTCATTCAATATTTTTGGAAAAAGTTTATCTTTATCTCATATATTTTGGATTTTATTTATCTTCAGAATTCAAAAGTTCTTTCACAAAGTGCCTTATCTTGTTTTCTAGAAAGAAATCAGATTGAGCCTAAGGGAGAAAGTTATCTCCTGGCAAACACTAAATTTTAGAACCCACGCTTACTGCCAACTTACTTTAACTATGTTGGTATTTTCTTGCCCTAGGTACTTAGGGGAGAACTGTTTTAATTTTAGGAGAGTCCCTGGAGCTTCCTACCAACTGACTCACCTTTCTTTATTTCTCCTCACTGTCTCTCTGTTTTTATTTCCTGTCCTTACATTTAGAAAACTATTAGTTTTATCCATTTTCAATACAATAGGGCACAAAATTTGTTCTACAAGAAATTGCTCCAAACAAAAGAATATCAAAAAGTAACACTATATATTCTTGCACTATATTAAAAGACAAATAAATAAAAGGGAACTGAAATAACCCTACTTTAATGAGTTTCTTTTCCAGCATTCATAGTATTATCCAGCATAAGAATAACTTTTCTTCTCTGATAACTACTACTTTCCAAAAATCTGACAAATTTTACTTAGCAGGGTTATGACAAGGCAATACATGGGGAATTTTTCTCCTAAATCCACATTATATCACTTCAACTTTGTCACATTTCTGTGCAATTTGAAATGTTGAATTCAAGTTTCTGTATATTGGAAATCCAGTGATGTCTTCATTTAAATTTTGGGAAATTGCCACGTTGAAATTTTGCAATTTGAAGTGATCTGAACAGTAAAAGAAGTCATTGGTAAGTATACTCAGAACTCAGCAGATCATAAATAAGTATTTTAATGCAATAATAATTTCAGTAATCATTTATGACAATCAAATTAAATATTTACTTTCCACTTAATATCAAACTTTCAGTAATATTTTTAAGGGATCCAATTTTACACTGTTTTAATGTACAATAAATTAAACCTCCTGGAGGCACTAATTTTCTTTGCTTTTCATGCCATTTATTATTTATATCCATCTTTATTTTTGTATCTACTCACATATCTGTGTGAAAAATGTGTTGACATAAAATATTTTATTACAGAAGGAAAATTTTTATGTGGTTTATCATTCTCCAGTCACCAGGAGAAGCAAGAGCTCTATTATATTGTATTCCTCATATTTTTACTCATTTCCCTAAATTGTGTTTCTTAATTTTAAAGTATCACAATTTTTGTTTCCATGAAAAATTCATAAGCACAGACTGAGTAATAGCATTAATATAGTAGACTTGAGAAAAATTAATAAATTAGATTTTATGGAGTCATAAGTTTCCCTTAAAACACCCCCACACACACAAACTTGCCACTCCTTTTTCATTTCAATTTGTATTGGCAGTCACATAATTCCCTCTCCTCCGCCTAAATTTATAGACTGCTGCCTCCCTTTCTGATGTCAGAAACAGCTCTTGGCTCTCAGTGTCTCTGTCATTGTCTTCCAAATAACCTCAAATCACCACCCCTCATTCCCTGTCTATTTCTCAATAAAATCTGCACCTTGTCCTTTCCTATTCTTGACCCCTGAACACTGTATCTAAAACACATGCCATGGCTCAGGCATCCAGAAAAAGGATATTTTGGCATGCTTTTTCACATTTTTAGGCATGCTTTTGATCTTCTGGAAGGGGAAAATGCAAGGTGGAAATGGGGATGTGGGCGGTGGACTATGAAAGACCTAGATTCAAATCCAGCCTGAATCTTGAGTGAGTTGCTTTCCCCCCTGAGTTCCATCTGTGCCCTGAGCATGATTAAATGAGATAGCACAGGAAAAATACCCAGCATGTGCTAGATACGCACCCACATTCTGGTCTTCTGATGTCTTCATAATGTACTTTATAGAATGTTTAAGCAGAGTTTACTCCCTTTTTCTTCATTACCTTGGCCGTCTTTTCCTTAGTCACAATTTCCCTGAAGTACGTCCCTTCGCTGTGCAAGCACAATTTTAAATCCTCTGACACATCTTTTAGCTTAGGTTCTAAATTTACCTTTGGGCAAGAATATGTGTCCAAAATAACTGAGGTGTATAAAATAACTGTGACAGGGAAGCAGACAGGGAAGAAACAAAGAGAATTGGATATAAGAGGTTGAAGGGGAGCATTTCAAAAATAAAGAAGGTTCAAAGCCACATATAATGGAGAAATACATTTCAGCCATGAAAACTTTCTAGCACTGTGAAAATATTGGGCATTTTTAGTGAATCTCTCATCAGTGGAACCACATAACTTTCTCCACACCAACTCTTTATCTGCAAGCACTTTGTATGAATATGGGGATGAAAGGAAGACCCTTTACTTTTCTTAGTCACATTGCTTTCAGGTGGGGAAGGAGGACCATTCACAGTTCTCTGGACATTGGGATTGAAGCAGGCTAAGAAGCATAAACCTTTCTTTGTCTCCTACAGGCCCTAGAGCGGTGAGCTCCAGGGACACCATAAAAGTAGGACACTCTTCTAGAAGATCAAAGTCATTGAAACAAATTATTATTATACAATTAGACAAGTATATTACTTCAGTTTACCTAAGTAGACAGAATATTAGTAAAAGTCCATGTAAGGCTGTGCTGCACAGTAGGGTAGCCACTAAGAAAAACCTAGATTCAAATCCAGCCTGAATCCTGAAAGAGTTGCCTAGACTATAATAGAAACACTAGTATATTTGACAACTGAGCACTTGAAAGTGTGCCTACTCCAAACTGAAATGTACTTTTGAGTATAACATACACACTGCACTCCAAAGACTTGGTAAGAAAAAAGCCTAATGTTAATCATTCATAATTATTAATTAATGAATGCTAACATTATTATTAATAATTGCTATATTGATTTGATATTGAAATGTCTTTATATTTTAGTTAAATAAATATATTATTCAAATTAAAAGCACAGGTTTTTTTTTCATTTTTCGGTGTGGCTATTAAAACCTTTCAATATGGCTTACATTTGTGGTTTTATTATATTATATTTGTGGTTTTAATTATATTCCTATTGGGCAGTGATGACTTAACATCCTGCAAGTGCCCTTATAGAAGCCAGGCAAATCTCCCACAAGCAGAAAGGTGACTGAGGGCTTTGGTCACCCCCAAATCCTCCCATGTTTCCGCACTCTTGCTATCTTTCCATTTCACACCCTCATCCTAGAAAAAGCCTCTGTTATATTCAACATGAGCTGACATAGCAGCTCCCAAAGGAACTCTGTCTTTCTCTGCTCACACAGTTCATGCTCTCCAGTGCTTCCTGGTTGGTTTACTCAAATGGGAAACTTGTAAGTGTGTCCTCAATTTAAGAACTCACAATGCCCAAGTCCCTTGTTCCTAGCACTAGCTCTAAATGCCTAGTGATCTTCAACAGCCACCCGAATGCAGCCAGGATTAATCCCTCTTACCTCTGGGTATCTATGGGTTTTTGTTGGCGCCTCTTTGATGTCACTTACCACATGACACCTTTCTGCCATATCTCAGAACAGCGAGAACCTTTGCAACCAGATTTACTTCTATAGCCCCCAGGTGAGAATCTTATACTCAGTAAATGTTTCCATGAAGTGGAATGTATGTAACTTGAAGTCTGCAGAGCTATAAGAAGAGGCAGAGTCTACTCTGTGACACTCACAAGGCTCTGACACCCAGAGCTCACAGCAATCTAAAATGATACGTACGCAACTGGCATTTCTGTAGTTAACCCGCTTGCAAATAATGTGTGGTAACTCCACCCAGCAGTCATTTTTCATTTTGACTTTTCAATTAAAAGGATTCACAGGTTAACCACTAGCTGCAGAGAAACCAGGGCAGAGATCACGATTGGCACCACCATCCCAGCATCTCTCAACACCTCCTTGCCTGCCAGACAGGACATCAACACTTAAAGAAATGACTCACTTGGTACATTCAGAGAGCAAACTGGAGCAAAAAAAAATAGCAGTTTAGAAATTTATCCAGAAGAAACATTATAGAATAAAAGCTAACTATTAATTTTGAGATTATGAATCACAACTGGCTAGATCACAGAGCCAGGAGAAATTGTGTGTTTGTGAGTGTTGTGTGCTCAATCTGATTACACATTCCAGGACGCCTGAAACCACACCTCACACATGTCTTTGCTTAAGTACCTCTCATTGACGGGTAGATATAAGAGTATAAAATACTTTTTGAACAAGAAAATCATGTTTCCTTTTAGCTGGTAAGACCTCTAAAATTGTTCTAGAAACTTCACAGTTTGTGTCAACCTAAGCAGTTTCTTCATGTTTTCCCTTTTTTAGACTGTAGAGAATAAACTGTCATAGCCCCTAGAATCTCAAAAGAAAGCAAAGATATTATTTCCTTTGTATATATGCAAGATGTGGAAGAGTAGAAAATATACAATTATTGAGACATATTAATTTCTAAAAAGAGAGTAAAGTAATACAGATTGTAGTCTCTGTTTAGCTAATACAAGTTAGTGGATCTTTCAAAGAGTCATACTTTTATGGTTAGGCATTGCCTCATGTCGTGTGCTGGGGATTTTAGGCAGATGAAAAATCCTGTCTTGGTTTCAGAGAAGTCATTTTTGTCTGTTTTTCATGACATAATACCAGTAATTTTGTATACACACCAATGAGGGTAATGGAATAAAACGAATGCACCAAGGCATATCCATATTGGTTTTGGAGCAAGCTCTTCTCTCAGCAAAAGTTTGAAAACAAATCAGGAGTGCCACAGAACTATTTCTTACAGCATCAGTGAATAAAAAAATGAAGATCAGGAAAGAAGTATTCACTTTGATAGGCAGAGAGGTAGATAGGTATATTTCTGTATATATCTTTCTATGTACATCCTTGTATATTTCTAAATACAAGCAATAAATATGTGGAGAACAAAATTCAAAAGACAATAATACTATCATGCTGAATATGTAATACTTAGGTAAAGCCTTTCAAAAAGAAAATAACGTACATGATCTGCATGCTAAAAATTATAATACACTGTTACAGGAAATCAAAGAAGATATAATAAATGGACATATTGTGTTCATAGATGTAAGACTCAACATAGTAAACTCAATTCTCCCCAAATTGATCTATAAGTTTAATGCAAGTTCTACCAAAATCCCAACAAGATCTTTGGATATATAGACAAGCTTATTCTAAAAGGTATGTGGAAACACAGGGAACTATGATATCTAAAATAATTTTAAAAAGAAGAATAAATTTCAATAAATCTTCTTATTAGACAATGACTTACTATTTAGCTGAGGTAGATAAGACATTGCGGAGGAACAAACACACAGATGAATGAAATGGGGTTAGCATAGAAACCAGAAATAAACCCACACATAGCTACCAAATTAAATTTGGACAAAAGCACAAGGAAATTCAGTGGAGGAAGGATATATTTTTAAGCAAATGGATGTTAATACGATGAAAAAATAGGCCACAGACTGGAAGAAAATTTTTACAAGCTATATATCTGACCCAAAAACATGTATACACAATACATAAAGAACTCTTAAATCTTTTAGATTAAAATTTTTTCAACTTGAATATGGGTAAAACATAAAAACAGGCATTTCACAAAAAAAGAAAGAGATATGAATGGCAGATAAGCACATAAAAAGATATTCATCATCATTATCCATTAGGGAGATGCTAAAATAAAAATCATAATGCAGTATAACTACACACTTGCTAGAGTGACTAAAATAAAACACAGAAATAATGCTAGATGTTGGCAAGAATGTGGGGGAAATTGGATGTCATATTTTTGCTGGTGAGAATGCAAAATGGGACAGTCACTTTGAAAATACTTTGGCAATTACTCATAAAACTAAATATGCATTTACAATGTGACACAGTAATTGCTATCTTGAGCATTTATACCAGAGAAATTAAAACTTATGTTCATATAAATAACTGCACACAATTAGTAATAGCAATTTCATTTGTAATAGGCAAAGGCTGAGAAGTATCTTAATGTTCTTTAAGGAGAGAATGACTCAACAAACTGTAGTATATTCATACAATGGAATACTACCCCACAATAAGCAGGAATCAACTTTTGATAGATGTAACAAATTCGATGGACCTTACGATATCATCTATGGACAAAAGCTTCTAGAAAGGATACAATTCTAGAGGGACATTTGCCTTCTCATTAATTAGACAAATATTCCCCGAGCAAGGGCAAGTTCTCACTCTCCCTTCCTGGGAGAATGATATTGGGGCTACAAACTCACTGTGAAGTGAGTAAGAAAGCCAGATTAGGTGGTGTCAAAAGGAAAGAAAAAGTATCATGCTACAAGTTTGTATATAACAAAATGGGGATTCCCAAAGACACGTGGAATTGTCTTAAAAAGATGGTCAGTTGGAGCGTCAGGTGGAATCAAAGGTAAAAGTGCAGATCTATATAGTGATGGGAATTTGAAAAAAGGACAGATGAGCAGAGATATTATTATTATTATAAAAAATATAGATAAGTATGGCCATCCTGAGCTAGAAAAAATTAGATTTGGATGGATAGAACTTCTAGAGCTAGGGAAAAAGGCTAAGAAAAGAAGAAGGGACAATCAAAAGTTAAATAGATACTTACAAACAAGCCATTCCGGAGAATAACTTAAAATACCTTGTTTCCAGAAATAAAGGAGTGCTGAGTCTGTGTAGTCTGGTTAAATCCTGTGAGATGTTAGCTCTATGGATCTTGATTTGACCCGCTCCAAAATGTGCCCTGGAAAGCCTATGGTTTAAAAATGTCAAGAGTAAAATTCAACCTCTGACTGAGTGAAGTTATATCAACTAATGTATTTTTTTTTTTTTTTTGAGACAGAGCCTCAAGCTGTCACCCTGGATAGAGTGACAGCAACCTCACAGCAACCTCCAATTCCTGGGCTCAAGCGAGTCTCCTGCCTCCACCTCCCAAGTAGCTGGGACTACAGGCGCCCGCCACAACGCCTGGCCATTTTTTTTTTTTCTGGTTGCTGCCACCATTGTTGTTTGGCGGGCCCAGGCTGGATTCGAACCTGCCAGCTCAGGTGTACATGTCTGGCGCCTTAGCCCATTGAGCCACAGGCACCAAGCCCAACTAATGTATTTTTAAAAACAAAGCTTTATGAAAAGAAATAAAATAAGAAAGGAAGTATACAGAGAATTTTTGATCAAGTTATGCAATGGTTAAATAAAGATAGGCCTTATTCAAGCCTGTATGCATTTGCTAAGGCTGCCATAGTGAACTAGCACAGACTAGGAGGCTTAAACAAGAGAGATGTATTTTCTCACAATCTTAGAAGGTAAAAATATAACTTTCCTAACACCAAGTTCACATTAAGAATAATTCCATTTGTATTCCCATCTCACAGTTGAGAAATACAGCTTTCACTGTATGCATGCCTTTCCAACCATCTTCAGTACGCAGAATTATCCTCAAAAGATGTAACACAGGTTTATATAACACACATATTGGAACTGAGGTGAGATTGCAATACTGTTATGATGATATTATGGCCAGGGAAGTTTAAAATATTTAAGGTTCCCTACCATAAGGTCTCTGAGAAAAAATACCTGGCAAAGAAAATCAGCATAGGAGTAAATTAACTGAAACATTTTTCTAAAATCCAGAAGAAGGGAACTGGAATAAACTTGAATGGATCACGGGAAACAGCCAGTTTTCTAAGCCATTTGTGTGGCTTCAGTGATTTTATCTCCTACTAAGTATAATTAAAATAATTTCCTGGAATATGACTGTCAAATTAGTATTTCTCCTCCTTAGAAAGGAACAAGAAAAAAGGAAGAGCTTATCAGTATTTCTTCACTCAAGAGTTTACAGAATTTTCTATTTGGAATTTTAAAAAATAAAGAAAGAGTGCCAGGCATAGTGGCTTGTACCTAGTCCTAGCATTCTGGGAGGCCAAGGCAGGAGGATCCCTTGAACTCAGAAGTTTGAGACCAGCATGAGCAAGAGTGAGAGCTTGTCTCTACTAAAAATAGACAAAAAAAATAGCCAGGTATTGTGCTGCTCCAGCTGCTCTAGCTGCTCGGGAGACTGAGGCAGAATGATCACTTGAACCCAGGAGTTTGAAGTTGCTGTGAGCTAGGCTGATTCCATGGCATTCTCTGGGGCAACAGAGAGAGACTGTACAAAGGAAAGAAAGGGAGAAAAAAGAAAAGGAGAGAGGAAAAAGGAAAAGAAAGCAAAAGAAAGGAAAAGAGAAAAAAGAAAATAACTACTTGAGAACCATTTAATCTGCATTATGGGTTGAACAATATCCTTTCACTCTGTTTCCAGTTACAGCTCATTTCCATTCATCATTAAATCTAAGCCTAGTTGTGTCTAGTTTGTTCCCCTAACTCTGCTCTGAGTCATTGTTTTCCTGTCTTTCTCATCCCATGCTGACCTCTGTCCCCAGCTGACTCATGCTGGTCTACTTCATTAAATCAAACCTGCAGTAGTTATTACAAAGATTTTTGTTTCTTCTTCTCTAATTGCTTCATGGGCAATCTTTAAATTGTCATGTCTTAATCACTATTCTAGCCCCATTTGCTCTAGACTATGCAATGCTGAAGGGACAGAGGCACGTCTATGTCATCTCTTGCCCCTGCACTGCCAGGTGACAGCTACTTTGAGTTGCAGTGTGTCCTGCTAGAGAAGGAGAGTGGGAGATGCTTCAGGGTCCCTAGACTGGGGAAAACGAAAAGTCCCTGTGCGGATGCTACTTAAAAAACTCTCACTCTCATGCATCACTTTAGTAATTTTTAAATTATCTTCTTGTCACACTTTTAAATTCTTCCTTGATTCCAGCAGCTGTGAGTAAATATCACTCACTACTACTTCATTGAGGTTTTACTATTTAAGTTTCCTGTGAATTCAATCTAGAAGAGGGTCTTCAATTGATGATTTTTTATTAGGGAATAGTTTTACATTCACGAAAAAGTTACAAGGATAGTATAAAGATTTTCTGAATATATATCCTTCATCCATTTCACTCTTTTTTTTTTTTTTTTTTTTTTAAGAGAGAGACAAGGTTTAGCTTCGGTCACCAAGGCTGGAGTGCAGTGGCTGGGTCAGAGCTACCTGCAGTCTTAAACTCCTGAGCTTAAGCAATCCTCTCACTTCAAAATCCTAAGTCATTAATTTTAATATCTACCACCCAAGGAATAATTATCTTAGATCAGGCATTGTCCTGGTTCTTAATAATCACTATCTCATTTAATCCATGAAATTGAAGTATTTCAGTATGTAACTATTATAGCCCCCTTTTCCAAAAGAAAGAAATCTAGAAAACAAATAGGTTAAGTAATTTGTCAAGAAAAGGCAGAATTTGAACCTAATCTATGGATTCCAAAGGCTATCCACTCAGCTATCCTGCAATGGTACCTCTGGGAGATCAGGTTTGTATGTTGAACTATATTTATTTGGCTTTTCTGCAACTACAGAATTTGACCCCAATGAACTTTCACACTGTAGTAAAAATAGCTGTGGATTTAAAGGGTTGGTTTTCTATGCTGATGGCATACTGAATCTGAAAAATTTTTGGAGGCAGCTCCCTCTTATGGCTTAACCCATATTCTGGGTAGAGACAAAGGAAAAAAATTTAACCACAATGACAAAACTATCTTATATTTATAAATTCCTTATATTGTTTAAAGACTGACTCTTCTCTTTGTTCCCATTCCCCAAACTGGAGAAATACGTACTACTGTCAAAGCATCAGATAACTTGTATATCCTTTGAATGCTCTGGTCCTTGTGGTTGGCTTGTGATTGATGTCTATTAGTAAACTAAAGATTTTCTTCATGGCAGTGAGAAAAAAAAATGTGATCTTGAATCAAACCAAAATAGAGGTCAAATGAAAGACAAACACAGACTGCACACAAGTCAGAGATGGATGACAACTATGGTCTTAATCAGAGTTCCAGAAAAGATTTTGTGTGGCTTCTGACTCAGACAGCAAAGGGAAAGCAATTTACATTTCATGTCTGAGACAGAACAATCTGTCACTTACAGATATTTGGGTCAGTAATATTAGCTAAGAAAAAAATCAGGATGAGAACGTGAGAGTGATCCTAAATGAACTGGATGGATAACTAGCAAGATTCTGAAAGCAGAAATGTTCATTTCTTTTCCCTTAAACTATATATTAATTACCCCCCACTATGGGACCAGCAGATGATATATGGTTTATAAATTTCATCTGGATTAGAAAACAATTAGATTTTCTTCATCTTTTACAATATGTTGAAGGATGTCATCAAAAGCAATTTTCTTCTTAAACTGATTTAAAAATACTATACACTTTATAGATCTTTGGGCTCAAAAAGAATGGTTATTCCTATATAAAAATGTTCTGTGATAAAACATATATATATTAAAATTCACATACGTGTAAACACTTGTTTAAGGCTGAAGCTATTGGTAGCACAAATACTACATTATCTCTGTTTACCATAGATCTTAGACTCAAATTCTTCCAAATTTATTTGTTCTGAAAAGGATGTCACACTTCAGTTTATTGCATACACAGCCTGGCTAACAGAGATCTTGCCCACACCCAAAACTCTGCTGCATTGTCTAAGCAACGTTTTATTGAACCACAAAGCATCCCCTCAGCAGAAAAGACTGAGCTGCCTCGTTACGGCTCCCCTTGAAACTGCTGGGCTCGGCTGTCCTGCAGTTTTCTATTTGCTTTCTACAGCCTGAGAGGTTGCTAAGCAGCAAGCAAGCAGCGCTTCCCTGCTCAGAGACCTGGTCTCTTTCAAGAGCTCCTCGTTCTGGATTTTCTATTTAATGTTAAAGAGATTTGACAGCCATATTGGTCAAGGTTTTATTATAAATCTGCCCTAAATCCCTGATACAGTGACCATTTTATTAATAGCACTTCATTTTCATTAGGTTCATAACATACATGAGATTTTCAATGTTATTCAAAGATCATCCAGTCTCATCTAGAGAACTGTAGTAAAATATCTAATTTCTTAGAAAATAAATTTCTTATATTCCTCAGAACCCAAACTTCAAGTACACTTCTCATTGTCAGAAAAATCATCAGGACAGTGAGTGGATCACTGACAATGAATTGTTATTGGATAAAGAGCTTTCTCAGTTATAAAGCCCTTCTAGAAACAGTGATTCTTTCCTTTATTCTTCTTTGTCTCAGATCTATTTAACAAATGGATGAATGTCAGAAATCCATAAAACATAACACATATGCGTTTAAATTTAAATTTGGAGGCTCAGAGCCTGTAGCTCAGCAGCTAGGCGCTCACTGGCCACGAACACGGGGGGCTGGCGGGTTCAAACCCAGCCTGGGCCTGCCAAACAATAATGACAACACACACAAAATAAAATAAAATAGCCAGGCATTGTGGCAGGGGCCTGTAGTCCTACCTACTTGGGAGGCTGAAGCAAGAGAATTGCTTATGCCCAAGAGTTTGAGGTTGCTGTGAGCTGTGACGCACGGCACTCTACCAAGGGTGACTTAGTGAGACCCTATCTCAAAAATAAGGAAAGAAATTTAAATTTGGAGAACACACAGGTTCTCCCAGCCCATCTCCAAATCCTCTAGGTTAAGAATCTCCTTTCCATATGATTCAGATGTCAGGAGCACAACATTATATCCTGAACTAATCATTGCTTATTTCTTGTTGCTGTTCATTGTTCCCAGAACCATGTTCCAGGCACTGTTTTGGGAGGTTGTCAGTCCTCTTAAAAATCCTGCAAGTCATTACTGTTATAATCATTCCACAGACAAAGAAACTGAGACACAAACACATTAAGTCACTGAACTAAGGTCACAGAGCAAGTAAGTGACAGTTTCAAGTTATCACTATCCTAATTTGTAGGGTCTGGTTATAGAACTGGAGCATATGCTTTTGACCACCAGGTAATATGGGTTATGGAACATTGGTCATGTGCCAATCACTGTTGCTAACTAATTTAAATTTCCTAGAACCTTTGGAAGAGGTCATCCTTATTATTGCCACTTTTTCAGGTGAGGAAATGGATATTTATAGGTATGAAGTCCAATGTTGGTAAACCTAATAAGCCATAAAACTGAGATTTGAGCATGGATCTTCTAATGTGACATGCAACATTATTTCCTCTGCAGAAGCATGGTCCAACAGAACTTTCCACACTGATGGAAATTATTATTTCCAGTAGCTATTACTTATTAGCTAGAATTTCCATTTTAACTAGTGTGACTAAGAAATCTACTTTTAATTGCATTTTATTTAATTAATGTTAGTTTTAATACTCATACCTGCTTGGGGCTACCATAGTAGACAATAGGGCCCTACAGCTTTACTTCTCAAAGTGTGGTCCAGAACCATCAGCACCACTGGAGGGAGCTGTCAGAAATGCAGACTTGTGATGGTTAATTTTATGTGTCAACTTGACTGGGCCACAGTGTACCTAGATTAAGTACTATTTCTGGATGTGTCTGTGAGGATGTTTACAAATGAGATTAACTTTTGAATCTATGGACTCAATAAAGTAGATGCCTAACCAATGGAAGGGTGCATGATCCAATTCATTGGGACCTGTATAGAACAAAAGATGAAAGAAGGAGAAATTCTTCATCTCTTCTTACTTTCTATCTCACTGGGGACATCTCATCTCATCATCCCCTGTCCTTGGACCAAGATCTAAACCATCACCTCCCCTAACTCTCAGACCTTCTGGCTCAGATGGAATTACATCCAACAAGATTCCTTGGGTCTTCAGCTTGCAGATAGTAATCATGGGACTTCTCAGCCTCTATAATTATGTGAGCCAATTCATTATAGCAAACAAATATACATCTCATTTTTATTAATATATTTATTAATATATTTTTATATCCCATAAGTTGTTTCTCTGGAGATTCCTGACCAATGTAAGACAGCAGGACTTGTCTCAGACCTATAGAATCAGAATCTAAATTGTAATAAGACCCCTAAGTATTTTCTATGTACACTGAAATTTAACAAGTATGACTCTAGATCACGTCACCTTTCATATTACTTGTCAAGAGCAAGAAAATAAGCTATTTACTGGCAAGGTCCTTTATTCTCAAATTCTTCTCCAAAATAAAGATTCTTTATTTACCTCTCTACCCTCAATATGAAGGGTTTTATGGTACATTTGGCTACAAAATGATAAATCTAAAATGCTAGAAGTAGTTGTTCAGTCATTAATCATGTTGAACAACTACTGGAGGAGGAAAGAAAAATGGCAGTAGAAAATGTTATTACTTTGTCTATAAAAGACTAAACAATGTGTTCCCTCATCTATAAATATTAAAAACAAAAAGAAATTGAACTTGCATATTTCTTTTAGAAATATCTAAATATCAAGTGTCAGCATGAACTTAGACTTGAAATGATATTAGATGGGTGTTTCCTCAAAAAATTATTTAAAAAATTTAAAATTCACAAATATGAGTTTGTGAAAAGGAATATAAGAGAAAGAAGAGCAGGAGGGAGAGAAGGAGAAAAGAGAATAGAAAGCGAAATAAGAAAGGAAGGGAGGAAAGAAAGGAAGGAGTGGAGAAATAGGAGGAGAGAGGGAGAAAGCAAAGGAGGAAGGGATAAAAGGATCAATCGATTACAGTTGGTCATACTGATAATAAAACTGAAGACATAAGAACAGTAAAAGTCAAAGAACATGACTTTGTATGAGAAATTAAAGTATGAATTTCAATCATTAAAATAATGTTGACTTGCTGCCGTGGGTCAGTACAAGAAAAAAAAATGTTGACTGAGCTATTACCATAAACATCTTTATGCTAAATAAATCAAAGATAAGACAAGATAATTGCCTAGGTTAAGAAAGGGTAAAGTACTGATGCATTTTCCAAACCATAAAAGAAGTAAAGTGATGTTCTTACTTGATTTATGTACTCTATACATTTTTTCCTGGAACCTTTTATATTTTTCAAATTAGGCTGCAAGACATTCCAGTTGGCATTGAGATCCATTACTCAGATCTGCGTCTGCTTCCCAAGCAGCAAACCTGCTGATTTTACTTTCTTACTATAGATTTAATCACATATTAAAGAGCTAAACATGATCTATCTGCTTGATGGGTATAAAATGAAACAGATGTGAGGAAGTTCTTGTGCCATTCATTAAAAAGATGTGCCTTTCCATTTCCATACCTGCAAAGAAGTAAATAATCCAGTCCAGTCAGAGTCAACTAAAAGTTGGAACAGAAATATGACTTTATATGTGTCATGACACCCAAACTATATCTTCCTCTCTGCTATCCATCTCCTGCCTTGCCTCCAAGACAGGCTGCAGTTCTCTCTCCCGACAGCATTCCCAGGTTAGCTATTACAGCAGCTCAGCCTTGGGTTTGCCATTCTGTAGACTTATGAACATCGGTTGTGTAATGGACTAAACTATTTGTATCCCCTCAAATTTCATTTGTTGAAACTTAATCCCCAATTGTATTTGGAGACAAGGTCTATAAGGAGTTAATTAAAATTAAATGAGGTCACAAGGGTGGGGCTTGATCCTTGGATTAATGGTTCTCAAAAAAAGGGACACCAGAGAGATGGCACTCTGGAAAGAATGATCGTGTAGGACAAAGTAATTGTCTTCAAGCCAGGAAGGAGCCCTTACCAGACACTGGAAATTTGATATTAAACTTTCTAGTTTCCAGAACTATGAGAAAACAAACTTTTGCTTGTTTAAGCCACACAGTCTGTGGTGTTTTGTTATGGCAGTCTGAGCAAACATGTAGATCTCGTTCTGGCATGAGGATGAAGTGGGCAATGTGGACCCTCAAGGAACAGATCAGGTCCAGTCTTGCTTATAAGTTCAGGATTAGTGGAAAAAATGGCCTGATAATGGACCAAACCATGGTACAGCTCTCAGTCACAGCTATGGACCCCAATTGCAGATGACCAGGAGAACACTAAACTTGCTGCTGACAAAGTTAACACACCCAGTGTCCATGAGGACCAGGACCTGGCGAGGAGCAGAAGGCTCCAAGAAGGACCAGGTCTTTGGAGTAGACATAGCATATCTCAAGTAGAAGAAGCTCATTATGACACATTGGCATTTGAACCCTGTTTTATCCTCACACTGGATATACCCAAATATACCCAAGAGAAATTCAGGAGAATAAGCAATGCTAATTCAACTCAACATACTTATGATACCTTCCCTGTACCAGGATAGCTCATAGCTACTGCAATAACACACATGTACACAGAGTATTACTGGACAGCATAAGAGGAACACCTATGGAAGTTCATCTTCCATATGGAACACTTAAAGGAAGGAGATGAGTGAAGAGATTTTCTCTTGAATGAGGTGATGTCAAAGCCAAATATGCAAATGTATGTAGGAATATCTAGAAAACAAATGAGAATGATAGGTAGAGGTGGCAACATGAATGTGAGCCTCAAAAGGAGAAAGGACATTGGAAGACCTCAAGTAAATTCATATCACTAAAGAGGAAATCATTAAAGGGCATTAAGCAGAAAAGTTATACATTCCATGGAGGTGGTTGCAGAGGCAGTGTGAAGAAAGCAACCAGAAGTCTGTTGACAAAGCCAGACAAGGGATGATGCATGGTAGGTGATAACAGTGATAAGAGATAAGGTAGTAGGAGTTGGAATACAGGACAGGGAACAAATTTAAGAAATCATTAGGAGGAAAAATGGGCAAGATTACAAGAAAGAGAGAAGATAAAAACAAGGTTCTAGCTTGGGTGACCACCTACATTATTGCCTCCAGGTGCCATAAGGAAAATAGGAGGTAGCCACAGTAGTGAGTTTGGTTCTGAAAATATGAATTTTAAGCATCTCGTAGACAGCTAAGAGGAGATGTACAGGAAGCAATTGAATATACAATTTGAATTTTTCATTAGACATATTTGGAGCTACAAATGTGAATTTTGGGGATCAAAAAATTTAAGAAGAAACTGAAACTATCAGAATATCATAAAGTGGGCAGAGTTTCCCTGACATTTTAGAGGGATTGTGGAGGAAGAGGGAGTCTTTGAAGTGATTGACAGTGTTGTTAGAAACAAAGATGCCAAGTAAATAAACACCAAAAACACCAGGTTAGTTTGGTGATCAGTTGGTCATCGGTGACCTAACAAAGAGGGAAAGAGATACAAACCCAACACTGTGGAATAAAAAGTAAATAAGAGGTGAGAAAATTGGGACAGTGAGTAGAGCAATGTTTTTCAACCTTTTTTTAATCTCACTGCACACTTGAAGATGGCACAGTTAAATTATGTTGATCTGAAAAAGAGTAAAAAATAAAAGGGGGGAAGGCAGGGAGGGCTAATAGGGGGACCACACCTACAGAGCACAATGAAAGTACAAGTTGGACCAATCGGGTGTAGAACACAAATGTCTTAATGCTGTAATTGGGTAAATGAGGTGAAAGCAATGTTGATCAGTAGCATGTAAGCACTCCAATTTGTACAAATAATCAACACATCGAAACACATAATGGCATAAATGTATGTATGATCTATGTACAAATGACTTAATAAAAAAATTTAAAAAACAGAATATACTTACTGTGCTTTGAATTTCTTTCAAAAATAATTTAATTAATGATCTTTAAAACTTTTTGCAGCACCTGAGATCCTCCCATGGCACACCAGTGTGCTGGAGCACACCTGTTGAAAATCACTGGAGTACAGACTGTTCTTTAATAGGATTTATATAATTGTACACAGTGTATTACAGATCAAGGAGATTGAGGGAGACATGCAAAGAGTCCAATTAAACAATCTCTATCATCTCCAAAGGCAAAACATTTTATTTACCTGTGAATGGTTCTGTTACTGGCACTGCATAGAAGGGGAGATCAAAATGTAATAAACTCAAAACAGCATGTTTTGAACAAAGAAGACAAAGCTCTGTTCTGAGTAATGGATGTGCTATAAAGAGATGCAAGATGCAATTCGTGGTCCTTTAGACTCACCATAATGTGTAAGGACAAGATCCTAAGTATTCCCATAATTGATCCAAGAGAAAATCTTCCCCAAAAAACTAACTTCCAGTCACACTCCCACTCAGTTCCGAAACTACTAGGCAAAATCAACACCAGAACTTCTTGATCCAAAGTTTAAGGCCCCCCAATCTCCCCATCTGAGGCCACTTAGCACCACTGCAGACCAGTTCCTTCCCATTTTTGGTAATAAGAATTACCAGGGCAAGAGCCTGCACTCACCCTCTTGCCCTCCTTCCCCAGTTTGTTCACATGTCCTTTGATTCACTTTGAGTATGTGTGAACCCATCTATTAGCTCCTACTTATTCATAAGAATAGATGGTGCCTAGTTTCTTATTCCTGAGATACTTCACATAGGATAATGGTCTTCAGTTCTACCCATGTTGCTCAAATGATATTATTTCATTCCTTTTTATAACTGAAGAGTACTCATGGTGTAACAACACATTTTTGTTATTCACTCATGAACTGAAGACCACTTAGGTTGACTCACCATTTTTGCAATTGGGGGTTGTGCTGCAATACATATTTGAGTGCAGATGTATTTTTGATAAAATGAGTTCATTTCCTCTGGGTAAATACCCAGCAGAGGGAATCCTGATCAAATGGTAGGTCTATGCTTATTTCTTTGAGGAATTTCCATACTGTTTTCCATAGATGTTATACTAATTTTCAGTCCTTCTAACAGTGTATAAGTGATCCTTTCTGTCTGGAGACACATCAGCATCTTTTAGTTTTTTTAGTTTTTAATAATGGCCATGTATTTCACTCAAATAATTTCATGTATTTTTTAACTTGCATTTCTCTGATTATTAGTGATGTTGAGCATTTTTTCATTTGTTTGTTAGCCGTTTGTCTCTTTTCTTTTGAAAAACTTCTGTTTGTGTCTTTCCCTACTTTTTGATGGATTTTTTTTCCTTGCTGTTTTGAGTTCTTCATAGATTCTAGATATCAGTCTTCAACTTTTCTGAAGATATACCTGTGCCTAAAGTGACCTCCAGAAAAACCTGTAAACTATACTGAAGAGTGAAGGTATAAGATATTTCTAGATTCTATGTATTATTGTTCACAATATCATCGAAGAAGGATTCATGCTTCATGGTCTTACACAAGTCACTTAAAGGGGACCCTTTGGATTTGTTTCTTTAAGTACTATTAGTTATAACTGGAGTACCTATCCTAGTTAATTACTACCATAAACTTTTATACAAAATTTTTAAAAAACTATTACTTAACTACTTTATGCTTCAGTGGCCTCATCTAAAAATACAGTAGTAATAGTAATAATAATACCTAACTTATAGAATCGTGATAAAAAATTACTTGAGTATGCAAAACACTGAAAACTGTGTCTGGCTCATACTAACTACTGGATATGTAACTGTTAGTATTATCTCTGTTATTATTTCATAATGCACCATCACTTAGTCATCATTTTTTCCACTTAAAAATAAGACTAATAAGCTTTGTTTGGCAGCTTTTTATTAAACATTAATTTGAATCAAAGGAAGAACTGCTTTTTAGAGTAACTAAAAAATAAGGGAAATAAAATCTGCAGCAGAGATTGACAATTAAATCTCCAGAGCCTAGTCTGAGATATAGCAAAGAAAAAGGGTTTTAAAAAAATGTTTCTTGAACAAAAGAATGTCTGAATGAATGGAAGAATGAATTTGAGACTAAAATTTAAAACATATTCAGCTATTGGAGGTTTGCCAGGGATTCTTGTCTCCTTCACCCTTGGGCTCAGGGTCCATGGTAATGATTGGAGGATTCGTGGTCCCTGGAGAACTGTAATACACCTCGTGTGGCATCCTGAAAAGAAGAAGATGTCAGCCAGGGCAACTGGTTGTGAAGTTTGACAAGGACCTGGAGTCAGCACTGGGGCTGATTCCTCCAGAGAAGCTGACATACAGGGAAGAGTTTTGCTTGGTGCTGCTTTTTTTTTTTTTTTTTTTTTTTTTTTTTTTGGTAGAGACAAGGTCTCACCCTATCGCCCTCAGTAGAGTGCTGTGGCGTCACAGCTCATAGCAACCTCCATCTCCTGGGCTTAGGCATTTCTTTTGCCTCAGCCTCCCGAGCAGCTGGGACTACAGGCACCCGCCACAATGCCCGACTATTTTTTTTTGCTGCAGTTTGGCCGGGCAGGGCTTGAACCTGCCACCCACCGTACATGGGGCCGGCGCCCCACCCACTGAGCCACAGGAGCCTCCCTGCTCAGTGTTTCTTAAAAATCTTAAGTCATTTGGGATCATGAGCATATCTATATCTGACTTGATGAGTTCACAATATTACACGTTCAGAACACTAAACTCAAAGAACAGTTTAACCTGAGAGTAATTCCCACTTGAGTGGTTTGACTTCGGTCCGTATGTCCTGGCTGGTATCACAGAGTATAGACTTCTGTATTCAGAAGTACTAGCGTCGTCTTTAGACACAATGTACAAAGAGCAGAACAACCCCAAGGAAGAGAGTATCCCACCAGCATGCTTCTCATGGTCAAAGACATTCAAAAGTGTCATTGTCAGATGAGAAGCTATGTGGACAAGGTGGGAAATTCCAGTCACTGACTACCCCTTTCCTCCAAAGAAGTTTGTCCAAACTGTCCTACTTTCTGAATTGTTGTCAGCAGTTCTTTCTTCTTCAATTCTTTATTTTTATTATCTAGAATTTCTGACAGCTGATGTTCTCCTGTACTGAGACAAGTATCTTTCCTATTATACATTTGAGCTTAATTCTCAAACTGTAAAGTGATTCTGAAAGTAGGTCACTTCTCGCTTGTGTACTACAGAAACTGAAAGGATCTAAAGAAAGAAAGATCAGCAGCTGAGTCATGCAAAGCTGGTCTCCTCAGGAAGATGCCCCCAGCAAGTCCACAGATAGTGCTGGACCACGGTTTCAAGGGGATGCCCTCTTTTAAATCCAGTCTAAAAAATCAGCAAGCTGCCAAAATACACTAATTCAATCACAAAATTAAAGAACACTAAGCATCTCCTAGGATTAGACAGGATTTCGGACCTAAAGGTACCTAAAGTTGGATCAGAGAAACAGACAGGAAGATGTGTGGTTAAACCCAGCGGGATGAACACAGAACTATGGATACCAGCTGCGGCAACAGAGGGTTGCCACTCTCTTAGCTAAGGAGGCATAGTTTGGTCAACGTTTTCTATAAACAATTGCCCTGTATAGGATAAACAGGAGTCAGCCAGAATGAAGGGATGCGGTGGGTGGGAGGGGAGAGATCAGGGAAGGAGACAAGTAACCACGAACTCCTATCACTCGTGCGTGCCCTGGGGCTATTTGCTATGGCTGGATAGAGCAGTCAAGGGAGACACAGCGGCAAGGATGAAAACAAAAATGAGGCCAAGAAGGTGCTCATGTGCTCTCTGATACATTGTAACTTTATCCTGAGGATTATTAGAAGTGGAAGGACGTGAAGAGACTGGCTCTTCAGAAAGGCCACTGTGCAGGATGGATTACAAAGAATAAGATAGAAATGGGGAGACTGTGACAGCGCTATTGCTACTCTTCAGGAAAGCCATTATTGAGGTCCAATATAGGGAATAGGTGGCGGGAATGAAGAACACAGAATCGACTGAGGGGCCCTTCATTGAGTAGATGGTAAAAGGCAGCGCTTAAGATCACACGCTCTGAAGTCAGACTGGATTCAGCAGTTGTGAGTTTTGGAGGAACATAATTAGTACTTTTTGTGCTTTTTACCGCTGTACTAATAATTATTATTATTCAAAGTATAAAGAGAGGAAGACTTAGCTATAATCTCACCACCCGAAGTAACTCACTGTATTTTTTACAAAATCAACATCGTACTCTACACATTGGTTCTATAACCTACTTAACAAAAGCTAATTATAATTTTTTTGTTTTAAGAAATTTTAAAAGTACAGCTAATTTAGTGAAAAATTAAATAAACACCAGGTACAATTGCTAATTATTTTGTTATAAAGCAGCAGTTCTCAACTGTGGGTTGCAACCCCTCTGTAACAATGAGAATACATCCTGCATATCAGATATTTATACTACAATTCATAACAGTAGCAAAATTACAGTTATGAAGTAACAACAAAAGTAATTTATGGTTGGGGGTTACCACAACATGAGGAACTGTATTAAAGGGTCGTAGCATTAGGAGGCATTAGGAAGGTTGAGAACATTGTTATAAAGTTTCAAGTTCTTTTTTCATAGAACAAAACAAATATATTGAAAGCACCATTTTCATCATTCTAAATAGCACTTTTTCCTGGGCAAACTACATGATAAATTTGACATATATATGTGTGTATGTATATTTCCATGTTTCATACATCTAAAAATGATTTTCATCATGAATGCTGTGAATGATATAGCGTTATGCATAAAAACCATCACAAAGTGTGAATTCTGAAAAGGCAGCATAGCATAATGGCTAAAGTTTGAACTCAAGAGTGATACTGCCTGGATTTTACCCTAGATCTCTGTTACTACCTCTGTAACCGTGAGCGAATTCATCTTCTCATCGACTGTGCCCCATATCTGTAAAGTGTGTTGTTGCTTTATGTTAATACATGTAAAGAGATTAGAAAACAGTGTTTGACACAGAGTTGAGCCTTCAAAGGATGTTTATTTTCTTATCATTTTTAAAAATAATTCTGTAACTGGTTTTATTTTTCATTGTGTTATTTATATTATTTATGTCCACATATTATGTTTTTCCCGTTATTACCCAATTATTGGATCTTTAGGTTGCTTACAGTTTTTTGCTACTGCAAATAAGGCTACAGTGAACATCTCTTTGTGCACAGTGTCTGAGATTATGTACAGGGCATATTTCACCAAAGAAATTCCTGAGACATTAGGGATAAATTCATCAGTCTATGAAATCCTTCTGAATTCCTTCCCAATTTGGTTTTGCCAGCTCATATTCCTATTCTTCCATTTCCTCATATCTTTATTAACATTTAATATTGTCCAGCTTTTTCATTTTTAACATTCTGTTTATACTTTACCTATTTTACCATTAATCAGTGAAGTAAGGCATCTCATACCTGAGAGCTCAAATTCCCTCTTCTGTGATATGTGTGTTCATTTTCTTTGTTCATTTTGCTCTCATTTGTCCTTTTCTTCTTAATTTATAAGATTTCTTCATATATTCTGGATCCCATGCCTTTAATTTATGTAAGTTGCAAACATATTCTCCTGATCCATTGTAGGACTTTTAAATATGTTTATCTTTTAAGGTTTGTTTTGTTATACAGAAGATTTTAACATTGGTACAAATCAATCATTTCTCTCCTTTTATGATTTAAGAATTTTTTCCACCAGGAAATATTGGTGGAAAAAATATTTTCCCTCTAAATGAAATATTTCTTCATTTTAATCTCAGAGCATTTAAGGTATATTGTGAATTTGGGATTTTGATCCATTTGGAACTTGAGAGTATAGTGTAAGATAAGGAATGTAAGGTCTCCACACCATTTATTTGTAAAGCCATCTGTCATATAATAAGGTCTCATTTAAGTCTGATACTTGATTTTTCTTTCTATTCCATTGAACAAATCATTTGTCCCAGCTGCTCATTTTAGTTACAATTTCATCATATAAGAGAGGAAATTAGTATAATTCTAGAAACTACATTTTTAATCAATCTCTTACCTTGCAAATAAACAATGAGCAGAATTCCCAAAGGGGATAAACGAGACAGAATCTACAGTCAATCCGGGCAGTATTAAAATGGGTGGATAGGAATTAAGAAGTGTGCAACATCTTTAATAATTAGATTCAATAGCTGTGTATGAGGAAGAACTAGAAGAATTAAAAATGCAGGGAATTAGAGGTGTCTAGTCACCAAGCTGTACTGTGGACAACTATGAAGCTGTAACATTACAAAGGGAGGTCACATTAGTAGAAAAATTGGTAGCTTTAGAGAGGTAAAGGCTCAGGCTTGTTGTCATTATTGCATCATAGGCATTCAAAGGGCATGCTGGTTGCACTGACCACAGGAGACTTGATACATGAGCCTAAGGCTTTTTAGAACTGCTCAAGTTGCCTTTATCACTAGGCAAACAGCAATTAAAGCACTAGGGGGTGATCACCCAGGAAGACCACACAGGCAGTCAGAAGAGCCTTCCCAGTATAAAAGGGGAAAATGGAGAAAGGAAAACTTACAGAAGAGGAAGGAAGATATAAGGATGCTAAAAATGCGTTAGTATCAACTGAAGCAAAAAGGCCAGAAAAATGTCTCTTTAATTTGACAACTTAGAACCTGATGATTATCTACTGAGTAAACTTTCAGGCTAACAGTAGACAAATTATGATGAATTACCAAGTGAATGAGAGAAGCTGGAAACTATGAGAATAGACAAACCAATTAAGAAAAATATATTTGAATGCCACTTGATAATTAATTATAAAGGAACAAAAGAATGCAGAGGAATGATATAGAATAGAAAATGAGCAATCTGGTGTCAAGGTCAAACTTGGTTCAATCAGCCTCACTGCCTCATGCAGAGCCTTTCTCAAACTCTCTAAACCTGCTCTCATAGATGACCTCAAATTCCCACAAACTTCTTCCTTTTCTGACCACTGAGCCTGGAGTGATTGTCAGGGACTGCTCTGTGATTCAGTCCCATCCTACCCTTGCAACCAAGAAGCCTGAGCAGAACCAACAGGCTGGATTCTGCTTCCTGCTCTGTGACCCCTTCTATTACTTATCAGGATGGACTTAAGTAGTTCTAAATCAATAGCTTTTTGTTTCAGTAGTGAGTCTAGTAGACTGCTCTAACCTCATGCTTATTCTAGCAATTAGATGCCTTCCTTTTCCAAGAGCCACACCCCAGTTGTTTCCCCCTGCCACTCACACCTGACTGTCTCTTCTTAGCAACTTCCCCAGAATCAAGACTTGCACTTACCAGGCTGCCTAGTGCTTGCCTCTATGTGGCTCTTTTAAGTGGGACATAAAAATTGGCCTTCTGACTGCTCTCATTTGAAAAGCTGCTTGAACCTTCTGTTTTCTGCCTGCTTCTCCTCACCCTGGATCCCCACTTTGTGTTCCTCTACTCCTGCATCTCTTCCTTCTGGCCTCTCTGGAGTCCTCTGGCCTGCGCTGATAAGTCCTTGAAGACTTCAAGGTACTTTCCACTGTCTCAAGTCCATGACACATCCATAGAGTTCCTATTACTAAGATAACCTCTTGTTTAACTCAGTTGCTTGTTTGTTTTGTTTTGTTTGTTTTACTAATCAGTACATTCTGAAGACTGTTTACCTACCAGTGTAGCCAATTATCTTAAAGGGCTATGAGCCAACAAAAACATATATTGATGCACACTCTATGTTTGCATCGTGTTACACACTGTGTGAGTTATAGACCTGAGACATCAATGGAGAAAAGACATGAAAACATGATATGTTTTAAAAATCTATAAAAGAGATAAGATTCCATAACAGAAGTAGATAAAGTCTCACCTGGGTAGCATATCTCTGGATGAGCAATATAGACAACAACAATTCTTGGCTGAAAACAGATGTAAATTGTGCCAGAGAATATTACATCATTTTGTTGAGCTTCACAATGACATTGCCAGGAGAAAATCAAGAATTATCACTGAGAGAATTTTACAAATCAGGAAATTTAAGTGTACAAAGTTCAACTGAACTGCAAAACTGTGCTTGAACCCTGGTATTCTGTTTCTAGAGCCTGGGTATGATTCAGACTTCTGACAGCAAAGTTAAGTCCATACTGCTAACTTGACTTGAGGCACCTGCACATCTGTGGTCTCCCCACAAAGGCTGCAGACATTCCATTGACTTACTCTATTTTTTCACATCTTCAATCCTTTCAAACATTGCTCCTTGTTTTTGAAACATCCTTTCCTCCTTCCTGTCCCAAGTAAATGCAATAAATATGAACCTTCTCTGACTCTTTTGTCAAAATGATGTATATTCTTTTCTATGCTCAGGCATTATTTCTTTTTCTTATACTTGTGTTAAACCACAGAATTTCCATAACATCTTTTTTGTTTGATAGTTTCTGTTTTGGGTTTGGTGGGGATTTTTTTTAATTTTTTTTTTTAATGTAAAATAGTCCCATAAAACCTTCTTCTCCTCAAAAGAGCTTAGTACAGGACTTGACAAAGAGAAGAACTCAAAGCAACATTTGCTGAATGAATTATTGTTTAAGTGCAAGTCATAAGTGAAACCTTGTTCAGCTATGGAATATTTTCTGGGGAAGTCCACTATATCAAAAGCAATCCATGTATTCTGTGAGACTTGGGCTCAGTATCCATGGTGAGTGAATAATTAGTGGTTAAGAAGGAATCCTTTATGAGCATTTGTGACTGAAACACCAGGGAAAATAAGGATGAATTACCAGCAATATAGCTGCACTTGGCAGTCCTCCATGCTCTTTTCATTTTCCAGCTATCTTGAGTGGAACAACCCTCAGGCTGATATTGGGAGTCACTGCAATGCATGGTGGAAACACAAGACTTTAAGAATCCTAAGTTCCTGAGTCATTGCTTAGAGGAGAATCACCCAGCAAGTAACACCTCTATAACACTGCTCTAAGAACAAGAAATTTTACTGTGTTCATTTACTAAAATTTGGAGGTTACCTATGATTCCAACCAGTATTACCTTAATACAATAATAGCATAATATCACATATATACATTTAAAACATATACACAGAACAATATAAATTTTCAGAACACTTGAGAAAATGCAACGCGTATTAGACAAAACAGTTGCTTAGGAAAAAAGATTAAGGATTAAAATAGACATGGAGTTGAAATAACTAGTAATGATAAGGTACCCTTTAAGGTACAAATTGAAAAGGATAACTCTGGGTTTGAAAACAAAAAGAAGGTAAAAACTATAGTGATGTAAGAAAACTTAAAGAATTTAACATTTGTATGACTGAGCATCTACCCAATGGGGGTAAATAAGCTACTCTTCAAGTTTGACCTCAGATCAGGTAATATGGCACCACTGCTGAAATATCCTCTCACCAAAGGCAAATTGGAGAGGAACTGTGGCATTCCCTGGGGCTGAGCTGAACTGGGTGGTAAAGGTCTATAAGACCCAAATCACAGCCGCTAAGAACACTAAGGGGAGAGGGTGATTCTGATCGCGGGGAGCTGAATCTTAATCTTAGCCATCACCAGTTTGTGGTGCATTGTTGGAAAATTCACTGATCAATACTTGAGTTGTCTAAGCTTTAAAATGAGTGTAATTACCACCTTATTTCCTTTTCGGAGTGTATGAGACAACATGAATGAGTTGAAAGTATTTTTACTCAAGTAATGGCATCTCAAAATATAGTAACAGTGGTGGTAATGCGTGTATGTGTGTGTACAGGAAGTGAGAGACACCTGCAAATTCAGGGTGTTTAGCAGCTGTCAGAATCTGTTTACAAACTGATTTGATTGTCTCACCTGTGCAATGTCTTTCTCAAAAGGACAGACCAAATGTACCTCCACAGAGCTAAATAGAGTGAGCAAACCTTAAGTAAGTGTGGTGTACATAATTCATGATGTTTCTACTTCAGATCACCTAAGGGAGATACTCCTTAGGTGAGTACAGGGATAAGAGATACAAGAACATTCAGTGAAGGAAAGCAAGCCCAGTATTAAAAATTTCATAACAAAGAGAACTGGCCTGGAGAATGTGCAGTATATGGGATCCTCTCTGGGACAATTACCTAGACTAGCTAATATCTCTAATCATGGCATGTAAATAATGGGTCCTTGAATCACTAAAGTCCCTAAAATAGTATGAAAAATGTCTCATATATATATACATGAGAGAGGGGGGGGGGAAAGAGAGAAAGAGAGAGTTATGTGCATTTTTCTGAGGATCAAGAGGATTTCCTTACCTTTTTCAAAACAATTACTGGCTTCAAAAAGACCTAAAATAGAAGGATTAAATTCCAGTCTAGTAATTTATACACATATTTGGTATGCCAAGTTGCAAAATAGAAAACAAGTGTATATGAATCAAGGGCAGTATTAGGCAAGAAAAGATGTCAAGGTCAGACTGGAGGAGTAATTAACTTAACCTCTGAGTGGCATTTACCACCCTGGATTGATCTACAGACTACTTTTCATTTTTTTGTTTTGTTTTGTTTTTTGAGGCAGAGCCTCAAGCTGTCACCCTGGATAGCATGCCGTGGCATCACAACTCACAGCAACCTCCAGTTCCTGAGCTCAAGTGAGTCTCCTGCCTCCACCTCCCAAGTAGCTGGGACTACAGGTGCCTGCCACAAGGCCCGGCCATTTTTTGGTTACAGCCGTCATTGTTGTTTGGCGGGCCCAAGCTGGATTCAAACCCGCCAGCTCAGGTGTATGTGGCTGGCGCCTTAGCCACTTAAGCCACAGGCGCCAAGACTACTTTTCTATTTAAGGAACGCTTATGGAATCTGGCCTAAGTCTCCCTGTAGAATTTTAGGCATGGCACCTTCTTTTGCCTTTACACATTTGCTCACTCAGGAATAGATTGAGGCTGTTGAGGCTAGCATTTGGGCAATGGTTAAAAATGAGGTCAGGTATGAGGTTAGGTCATGAATGGCATTAAAATTTAAGAGAAGTAACCAGTCCAGAGATGTTAATAAAGTTCAAGAATGGGGTAAATTTCAATGCTGGGTATAGCTTGGATGTATGTCACTGGGAATGTGTGAGTCTGTTAACAATGTACTACTACACAAAATATAAGAAAATTCATTGGTTAATTTAGATTTTAAAAACGGGACTGCATAAGTGTCTGGATATTAAATCATCTTTACAATTAAATTGCCAGATGCCCCAGTAAGGCAGATGTGGTAGGCAACACAAGCAGACAAATGCTAAGTGACATAAACCAATTGACCTTAATTTGAGAGTGTTATACAAGTGGAGAACAGAATAAATGTTAAGGAGACTGGAGAGAGAGAAACTAGGTGGATCACAAAGTCTGTGTGATTTTAAGGATCTTTATCTTAAAGATGAGCACAGAAATGGTTACTGAAAGAGGTTCCCCCGTCTTCCAACTCTAAGAGTCTGCAGCTCCTTGGAAATCAAGGTGACTGATGGAGATGGTTGATCTCTTATCCCACATGGTACCTGAAAAGACTTGGCAGCATCACAGAGATTTTATGGCACCCAGCACCCACAGCTGGCTTCAGGAGCTTCATCCTGACTGACAGGAGACAGGTGCTCTGTTAACCTTCTATTATGAGCTCCTGCAACACTGTGCCTTCTAAAGTAGTTCCATTCTTTCCATTTCTCAGTCGCTTTCTGGTCTTTGGTACTGTGGGAATCAGCAGCCTTCTACTCATAGGCTGAAAAAACCTGATGCCGACACTCATTCCTTACAGAAATTTCAAGGTGAAGACAGTTACCCAAACCCTTACAAATAAAAGTGCTTCTTTCAAAGTTTTCCTTTAATGGAATCAATTATGATTGTGCAAACTTTCTCAGAGAACCTGAATCTGTTTGTCTTAGTCAGTAATACTCAATGAAGCTAGAAGAACCAGGCCTTCAGCAGACTTGTGGCATTACTAAAGCAGTCTCCTCACTGGAGCAACTACAGCTGCGTGGAATGAAAGAGACAGGAAGAGCAACAAATACTCAGTGGCAGGTATGAAGCGATGTGGAGGGTAACCAATGGGTGTTTGCAGACTATATTCCAGCTTCAAGTTTATGCAACATATATTTACAGACCATACATTATGTGCCAAGAACTGTTCTAGAACTACCATCTACAATGGTAAACAAAATAGACAAAAAACTCTTATTTCCAGGCTATCTTAGTAGCAATGGCAGTTATTTAGAGGGGCTGCCTACAAAGGCAAATAGCCCTTTAAGTGCAAAGACTCTCAAGGCGAACATGTCTGCAATGAAAGAAACTGCCCCAAAATTTTCAATAGATGATTCTCTGCTGTGATCCATTGACTGAATATTGAGTATCTTCTATTTGCCCCTGCAGAACTACTCTGCACTCTTTTTTTTTTTTTTTTTTTTTGTGGTTTTTGGCCAGGGCTGGGTTTGAATCCACCACCTCTGGGATATGGGGCCAGCGCCTTACTCCTTTGAGCCACAGGCACCGCCCTCTGCACTCTTCTCTACCCTACCATCAGTCTGAAGAGTTTAGCCTGTATGGACTCCATCAGTAGCACACACCTGTGCCCCCTGGGTGCTTCTGGCTGGGTGTTGCTGATGGCAAACAGATTGGGGAAAAGGAAGGGAGAGGGCTCAGGGTATTTATTTCTTTGGCTCTTTCTACCCAAAGTCATCTTGGGCTGATGGTATCCCCTAACAAAAGGGGCATACTTTCCTCTGGAAGAGGTCTCCTCTCTGACTGTCTTCTTCCAGTAACCGCGTCTCTGCTCACCCTGTAGGCCTGTGTAGAAGAACATTTGGTCCTAGCCAACTACCTCATGTGGATCTCCCACTAAATCTTACCTACTTTATAAATAGTCCCCTGTGTAGTAGGCTGAATTTATGGCCATCCAAAGATATCCCTGGAGCGTATATATTTTACCTCATAAGGAAAAAGTTTCTACAGATGTATTATGTTAAGGATCTTGAGATGAGAATATTATCCTGAATAACCAAGGTGGGCCCTAAACACAGTCACTAGTGGCCTTGTAACAAACAGAAGAAGGAAAGACATAGACAGAAAAAGAGTAGGTAATATGACCACAGAGCCAGAGATTGGAGTAATGTAGCCACAAGACAAGGAATGACAGCAGGTCCCAGAAGCAGGGATGGGAAAGGGACAGATTCTCTCCTGGAGTCTCCAGAGAGCGAAAGACTTGCCAACACCTTGACTTTAGTCCAGTCATGCTGATTTCAGAATTCTGGCCTCTACAACTGAAAATATATATATTTTTTCTTTTTTGAGCCATTAAGTCTGTGGTAATTATTACATCAGTCATAGAAATCTAATAAATATTGTTAATAAATTCTCCTCAAATAAACCCTGATATGTCACCCTGTTACTATGTGGTGCAAGGTTTGCATTGTGAGTTTTTGTAGACAAGCCAACTCCCTGAAACTATATATAAAATTACAGACATACTTAGGTAAATCTTTTGCTAAGAAGCCGCTCCCTAACTTTCATCAGATTCTCAGAACTGCTTCTATCCCCATAGTTTAGATATGATTAAGCTAAATTTTGGCAGTTACTGACTCCCTCTGTACCTCTAGAAAAATATCAGACTCTTGTTTCTACCAGGTATGCTGGACCAGAGAGCCAGGCTGAAAGAACAAGTTGGCTTTTTAATGATATTTATCACCCTGGATTTTATGCAAAGGTACTCTTTTGTTGAAGAATTCCTTTATTACTCTGACCATTTCAGAATTTTGTTCTATACCAAGTAAAGAATCTCTTATATTCTAGAATATCTTTTCTCTAAAGCTAAATCTAAGACTTGCTGAAAAACTCAAGCCTAACTTAGCTGAGAGCTAAGCATCCCAGCAGGAGAAGGCTGGTTACACATGGCCACACACCCACTAGTAAGACAGTGGTGCAGGTGTATATTTTCTTTAAGCACTCACACATTCTTCTAGTTATTCTTGTAGTAGTTGGAAAAGTTAAAGCAAAGATAAATAAGATATAGCCTTTGTTAAAAAATTATCAGCTACTCCATTTAATAAATGGATTTATCATAATGGTAGCTCAAAGCAGAAGTAATAAACTTTGTTATGGGATCAAGGTGTGGAGAAATTGCCAAAGGAAGGGGCCAAAGTAGCATCTCAAACATAGCATTAGAGTTTTCCAGGCTGCAGAGCACACCAAGCCACAGACAACATAAATGTCCCAGACTTTAAACTACCTTTGACTTTGTTTTCATCAATTCATAGGTATCTGTGTTTTTAAAATCGTGGGATAAAAAATCACTGTTGTTGGAAATACAGGAATATATCACAACATATTTATCCATTTATATGTCCATTTATATGGACATTTTGTTTTGACTTTTAGTCTATTACAAATAAAACTGTTATAGCCATATGCAAATATTTGAAGGGAACATGCATTTCTAATGGACAAATGTATAAAAGTGGAAAGGTTGAACGTATCCTTAATTTTTTAAGAAACTGACAACCTATTTTCCAAAAGGAGTTGTATCATTTTACGTTGCTCCCAACAGTGTATGAGTTCAAAGTGTTCTACACAGTCGTCAGCATGGCGTTGCTAGTCTTTTTAATTGCAGACATTTTAATAGATTTTTAGTGGTATCTCCTTATACTTTTAATTTCATTTCCCTAATGAATAAAGATGTTCAACATTTTTAAGTGTTTATTCTGTGTATGTGTGCGTGTGTTTGGTAAAGTGACTGTTGAAATCTTTTTTTCATTTGTTCATTAGGATTTTTATGTTGTTATTAATGAGTGAAGCATAATTTATGTATTCTAGGTACATATCGTACATATGTTTTGCAAATATTTTTTTCTAGTTTTGTTTCTTGCCTTTTTATTTTTTTAATAGAGTTTTTGAAGAGAAAGGTTTTTTTTTTTTTAATTAAATCAAAGCTGTGTATATTAATGCAATCATGGGGTACAATGTGCTGGTTTTATATACAATCTGAAATACTTTCATCAAACTGGTTAACATAGCATTCATGGCATTGTCTTAGTTATTGTGTTAAGACCATTATATTCTGCATTTAGTAAGTTTCACTTGCACCCTTCTAAGATGCTCCGTAGGTGTGGTCCCACCAATTACCCTCCCTCCACTTACCTTCTCCTCACCCTACCCCTCCCTTGCCCCTTTCCCCATATTTTTGGGCTATAATTCAGTTATAGCCTTCATATGAAAGCTATAAATTAGGTTCATAGTAGGGCTGAGTACATTGGATGCTTTTTCTTCCATTCTTGAGATACTTTACTGAAAAGAATATGTTCCAGCTCCATCCATGTAAACATGAAAGAGGTAAAATCTCCATCTTTATTTAAGGCTGCATAATATTCCATGGTGTACACATACCAGAAATTATTAATCCATTTGTGGGCCTATGGACACTTGGGCTTCTTCCATGACTTAGCAATTATGAATTGGGCTGAAATAAACATTCCGATACAGATATCTTTGTTATAATGTGATTTTTGGTCTTCTGGATATACACCTAGCGGAGGAATTATAAGATAGAACAGCAGGTCTATTTTTAGATCTCTAAGTGTTCTCTAAACATCTTTCCAAAAGGAACATATTAGTTTGCATTCCCACCAGCAGTGTAGAGTGGTCCCTATTCTCCACATTCACACCAACATCTCTGGTTTTGGTATTTCATGATGTGGGCTAATCTTACTGGAGTTAAATGATATCTCACAGTAGTTTTGATTTGCATTTCTCTGATGATTAAGGATGATGAGCATTTTTTCATGTGTCTCTAGGCCGTGCACCTGTCTTCCTCAGAGAAGTTTCAATTCAAGTCCCTTGTCCACCCTGAGATGGGATCACTTGTTCTTTCCTTGCTAGTAAGTTTGAGTTCTCTGTGGATTCTGGTTATTAAACCTTTGTCAGAGGGATAACCTGCAAATATCTTCTCCCATTCTGAGGACTCTCTGCTTGCTTTACTTACTGTGTTCTTGGCTGTGCAGAAGCTTTTTAGTCCTAATCAGGTCCCAGTAGTGCATTTTGGATGCTGCTTCAATTGCCTAGGAGTCCTCCTCATAAAATATTTGCCCAGGCCGATTCCTTCAAGAGTTTTCCCTGCACTTTCTTCTAGTATTTTTATAGTTTCATGCCTTAAGTTTAAATCTTTAATCCAGTGAAAGTCTATCTTAGTTACTGGTGAAAGGTGTGGAGCCAGTTTCGGTCTTCTACAGGTTGCCAGCCAGTTCACTAAGCAAGATTTGTTAAATAGGGAGTATTTTCCCCACTGAATATTTTTAATTGGCTTGTCAAAGATCAAATAATGGTAAATAGCTGGGTTCATCTCTTGGTTCTCTATTCTGTTCCATACATCTACCTCTCTGTTTTTGTGCCAGTACCATGCTGTTTTGATCACTATCGATTTATACTATTGTCGGAGGTGTGGTAGTGTGATTCCTCCTGCTTTGTTTTTATTTCTAAGTAATGTCTTGGCTTTTTGAGGTTTTCTCTGATTCCATATAAAATGAAGTATTATTTTTTAGAAATCTTTAAAGTGTGACAATGGAGCTTTAATTGCAATTGCATTAATATTGTATATTGCTTTCAGTAGTATGGCCATTTGGACAATGTTGATTCTTCCTAGCCATGAGCATGGTATGTTTTTCCATTTGTTAACATCTTCAGCTATTTCTTTTCCTAGAGTTTCATAATTCTCTTTATAGAGATATTTCACATCCTTTATTAGGTAAACTCCCAAATATTTCATCTTCTTTGGCACTACTGTTAAAAGAATAGAGTCCTTGACTGTTTTTTCAGTTTGATTATTGTTGGTAAATATAAAGGCTACAGATTTATGAGTGTTTATTTTGTAACCTGAGACACTGATGTACTCCTTGATCATTTCTAAGAGTTTTATAGTAGAATCCCTGGTGTTTTCCAGATACACAATCATGTCAGCTGAGAAGAATGAAAGTTTGATCTCTTCTGACCCTATGTGGATACCCTTGGTTGCCTTTTCTTTCCTAATTGCAATGGCCAAAACTTCCATTACAATGTTAAAGAGCAGTGGAGACAATGGGCAACCTTGCCTGGTTCCTGATCAGAGTTGGAAATGATTTCAATTTAACTCCATTCAAAATGATACTGGATGTGGGTTTGCTGTAGATGGCCTCTATCAGTTAAAGAAATATCCCCTCTATGCCCATTTTCTTAAGTGTTCTGATCATGAAGGGATGCTGGAAATTATCAAAAGCTTTTTCTGCATCAATTGAAGGAATCATATGGTATTTATTTTTTAATTTGTTTATGTGCTGAATTATATTTATAGATTTATATATATTGAAACAGCCTTGAGACCATGGGATAAAACCCACTTGGTCATGGTGTATAATTTCTTTGATGTGTTGCTGGATTCTGTTAGGATCTTATTTAATATTTTTGCATGAATATTCATTAGTGATATTGGTCTATAATTTTCTTTTCTTGTTGGGTCTTTTCCTGGATTGGAGATCAAGGTGATGATTACTTCATAGAATGTGTTGGGTAGTATTCCTTCTTTTTCTATATTTTTGGAAAAGATTGAGTAATATAGGTACTAGTTCCTCTTTAAAGGTTTGGTAGAATACTGACGTGAGGCTGTCTGCTCTCAGGCTTTTCTTTTTAGGGAGATTTTGTATTGTTGATCTATTTCAGAACTTGATATAGGCCTGTTCAACATTTCCATCTCACTCTGGCTAAGTCATGGAAGGTGGCATGCTTCCATGTATTGGTCAATTTCCTTCAGAGTTTCATGTTTCTGAGAATAAAGTTTCTTGTAATATTCATTAAGGATTTTTTGAATTTCTGAGGAGTCTGTTGTTATTTTCTCTTTACCATTTCTGATTAATGAAATTAGACATTTTACTCTTTTTTTCCCTGGTTAGGTTAGCCAAAGGTTTATCTATTTTATTGTCCTTTTCAAAAAAACAACTTTTAGATTTATTGATCTGTTGTATAATTCTTTGGTTTTCAATTTCATTTAATTCTGCTGTGATTTTGGTTATTTCTTTTCTTCTGCTGGGTTTGGGGTTGGAATGTTCTTCCTTTTCCAGTTGCTTGAAATGGCCCATTAAATTCTTAACTTCCTCTCTTTCCATTCTCTTGAGGAAGGCTTGCAGTGCTATAAATTTCCCTCCTAAGACTGCCTTTGCAGTAACCCAGAGGTTCTTATAATTCGTGTCTTCATTGTTGTTTTGTTCCAAAAATTTGATAATTTCCTTCTTGATCTCTTCTATGACCCAGCTATCATTCAGCATAAAGTTATTTAGCTTCCATGTTTTTGTATGAATATGAAGATTCCTGTTGTTATTGAGTTCAAATTTTATTCCATCATGGTCCTTAAATTTTCTGAGGTTACACTTGTGACCTAAGATATGATCAATTTTGGAGTATGTTCCATGGGCTGATGAGAAGAATGTGTATTCAGTTTTGTTAGGATGAAATGTTCTGTAGAAGTATGGTAAATCCAAATGTTGCATGGTTGAGTTTAAATGTAAAATTTCTTTCTTTAGCTTCTTTTGGAGGATCCATCCAACACTACTAAAGGACTGTTAAAATCTCTAATTACTATTGAGCTGGAGGAAATCAAGTTGCCCTTGTCCATTAGAGTTTCTCTTATAAATTGAGGCACATTCTGGTTGGGTGCATAAATATTAATATTGAAATCAGATCATATTGAGTATTACCCTTAACCAATATGAAGTATCCATCCTTATGCTACCTTACTTTTGTCGGTTTAAAGCCTAATGTATCTGTGAATAAAATTGCAACACCTGCTTTTATCTGCTTTCCATTTGCCTGGAACATAGAGGACCATCCCTTCACCTTGAGTCTATATTTATATTTTAAGGTAAGATGAGATTCTTGTATGCAACTGATATCTGGCCTGAGTTTTTGTATCAGGTCAGCCAACCTATGACTCTTTAGAGGGCAATTTAAGCCATTTACATTAATTGAGAATATTGATAATCCTGGTAGAATTTTAGGTATCAAATTTTTTGAAAGTCCAGTGGACATAAACCTTTCACCACTGTGGAAGTTGAACTTTGATCAAAAGTTTCTGAGTGAGTTTACTTTTGTGGTGGAGGATTGTGCTGGTCATTATGAAGGATAGGTCTGAGAATATCCTGGAGAGCTGGTTTTGTTATGGCAAATTTCTTCCACATGTGAATGTCATTAAAGTATTTAATTTCTCCATCATAAATGAAATTCAGTTTAGCTGGATACAGGATCCTGGGTTGAAAGTTATTTATTTTGTTTTAGGAGATTAAAACTCTATGACCACCCTCTTCTAGCTTGAAAGTTTTCAGCAGAAAGATCTGCAGTTATTCTAATATTTTCCCCCTTGTAGGTTATGGTTTTCTTACATCTGGCTGCTTTCAGAATTTTCTCCTTCATATTAACTTTAGTGAAGTTAATTATGATGTGCCTGGGGGATGTCTTATTCAAGTTGAGTCATGCTGGGGTTCTGAAACTCTCTGCTATCTGAATATCAGAATCTCCTGGCATGTCTAGAAAATTCTCTTTCATAATCTCATGGAGAAGAGCCTCTGTGCCTTGCAAAGCCACTTTGTCACCTTCAGGGATCCCTATAAGGCAGATATTGGTTTTCTTCAAATTATCCCAGAGATCTCTGAGAGAATGATCCAATTTTGCTTTCCATTTCTCTTCCTCTTTGAGAGTTTTGGAGCATTTGAAAGCTTTGTCTTCAATGTCAGAAATCCTTTCTTCTGCTTGCTCCATTCTGTTACTGAGGGATTCTACTGTATTTCTCAGATCTTTGAGGGCTGCAAATTCTTGTCTCAGTGTGTCAAAATCTTTGGTGATTTTCTTTGAATTCATTGAATTCTTGACACAATTTTTGAATTGCTCCTTGAATTTCTAATTCCAACTTTACCACCATTCTATTAATCTTATTTGCAATCCAAACTCTGGATTTGATTTCTGACATCTCAGCCATTTTTCTATGAATTGGATCTTCAGTTGTGTCCACCATGTCGTTCCTTGGGGTAGTTGATCTTCTCTGGTTATTCATATTACCGGAGTTTTTCTGCTGATTCTGCCTCATAATTATTTTACCACCATTTTGCAGGATGAGCAGATAAAGTGAAGTTGGGTTGGGGGACTCCTGGATTAGTTATTAACCAGCCCTTTACCCAAGAGGTGTGACTGGTGTCTATATCTTTTCCCCTAGACCTTTTCAAAGAACCCATACAGTGCTACTGCCTGAGACACTGGGGACTTACTTGGTGTGGTGGGGCTAAGTGGCTCTGTCTTGTTTTCAGCTGTCCTATCCTGGTGAATCAGTTACTCTTGGTTGAAGTCTCAGCTGTAGAGAAATACGAACAATTAAGTCACCCTGCCCCTCACGGCAACAATTGGAAAAAGAAAATCAAACCTTCCCACAACCACACACCCACGGTACCACTTTGAATAGTCCTCGGGTGATTGGCCCAGTTCAAGAGGTCCAAATCAATTGTCCCAGTCAGCACCAGTCTCAGGTGGGAGAGTTCAAAAGGTCTCTATAAACTAGATAGCAGGGGTCTGCTGGCAGCTCAAGTATGACTTGCTTCAGTGCTCCATGAGGTCAGAAGGACCCACCCAGCAAATGAATTAGTCTGGGAAGGTTGATGCCTCCTTCCCCACATTGCACCTCTGTCACATCCATTCACTTCTATCCCCACAGGGCTGTGACCCTGTTCCCTCCAATGAGCAGATACTCCAGGGGTTTGCACCTACCTAAGTCACAGGGAGATCTATGTCTCCTCAGCCAGGCCGCCATTCTCTGCCACTATCTGGCAGCGGGACGTGAGGCCTGACAACTTTGGGTGATTAATGGGGGCTCAGGTGGTTCACTCAGTTCCAGCCCTGCCCCAGATTGATGTTGCTGACAGAACAGAACAACTTCACAAAATTTGTTTCTGTCCTCTCTATATTCCCTTGCAGATCAGATGCCATTTAAGTTCACAGGAACTGCAACTCAGCCCTGTCTGTGCCGCTGCCCAGTCTCAGCTTCAGTTTGTGTTGGGGCAGACGCAGTAAGAGCTCACACTTAGCTGTCAGTTCCAGCCTCTGCCTGCCTGCTTTTGTCTGAGGACCGGATGCATCTGAGGCTCACTGAAGCAGTCCTCTGGGTCAGCCCTGCCCTGGGAGCCTGCTGTCTCTGCACATGCGTATTTTAGTCCCTCACTCTACCCAGGCCACTACAACCTCAGGCATACCTTTACTCCTGGGGCCTGTGTTTCTGTCCCAGATCTGTTCTGCCAGTGGCTGCCAAAGGTCCCTAGTTTCCTCTGGTTGCCCAGAGAGACTGGGAGTGTCCTTTCAAAATATCTCAAGGAGTGTGAGCCCTATTGTTCATGCCACTGCGGCTGCTGCTCTGTGCCTCGGGGCACCACCTCTCCCATACGGTTCCCTCTCAGTTGACCATCTTCTCCTTACTCTCATGCCAGAGAATCAGCACAGATTAGCAACAGCCCATGCCCTGTCCACACCCCTTGAGAAAATGCCCAAGGATCTGGACTTCATGGGGGACAGGCTTCCAGACCTCAGGGTGAGAGTGGAAGGGAGTGCTGGGAGTTCAAAATTGCATGTAGAGAATATACACAGTTTTATACAGTTTTATGCCTGGCAGGAGAGTGTAATGGCACCCTAGTAGGAGAAGGAGGTCCGGTGTTTAGAGGGTCTCTCCTGTGGGATAAAATGGGAGGATATTTGAACTCTGCTCACTTGTTTGTATGGAGTATACTGTGAGCCATTTGCATGGGGGAGGGCACTCCCATCTACTTGGTGATGGATTTTGTACCTTTTGTTTGTATCCTTGGGGTCGCAGCTCACCTGAGGAGGGTTGATGTGCGTTCTTCACCCTTTTCTCTTGGCTCAGATCCGAACCATCCTGAAAAGAAAAGGTTTTAATGGAGATGAGATCATGTGTGTGTGTGTGTGTGTGTGTGTGTGTGCACGCACACGCGCGCATGCACGCCTTCTGTACAAGGTGAGGGGAATGAAGGGGATGAAGCAACATTGATAATTTTCTCTTCTGATTCAGGAAAGAAAATGGCAGAAGAGAAAGTAATTAGGTATGATTGCATGTAAGTGTAGGGAAGAAAAGCTAAAAAAATCAAGACTTACAGCCTAAATTGTCTCTATGTAATAAGATAGACAAGTATACTGTTATATGAAATGGGAGAAGAATGTCAGATAAAATTACAGATATCTTAAATAGAAGAAGAACTAACATTTAGTGAGAATTAACTATCACCAGTGACTGTTTTAATACGCTTCTGGCTTAACTCATTTAATCCTCACACACTGTCCTATCCTTCAAAACTGTAACATAAACCCAACCACCCACCACCACATACTTAACACTCATCCACAAATATTTAGAATTTAGCACAGATTCCCTTTTCTATGTTCTTTTTCCAACCTCTATCATTTTTCCCATAGAATACTGGCAAAGAGGCTTTGGGTTTGAAATCGACCTCCTAACTGCTGGATTTCAGGGATGGACTTGATCACTGTGATATTGGTATTGCAGGTTTTTCCATCTAAATCATTTAATCATTCTCTGGCTATTATGAGGTCACTACATGGATGTGAACTACACAACCGAGCATCTACACAGTGTGGTCCCAGTTGAATTTCAGTTCAAATATCTGTGGAACTGAGTGCAAGTGTTTCCCATATCCTGACCAGTACTGTGCCTGAGGTACCAGTTCTCTGGAAACCACCAACACTAACATGATCCCTATATTGAGGTGTATCATATTTTGGAGCCCAGTAATTTAAGAAAAATTTTTCAGAGCAACCACAAAAGATCACAGTGAAGAACCAGTATTCTCCATCTCAAGATAGATGAATGTCCCTCATCTCTAGCTTATCCCAGGTAAAACCCCAAATTAATGTTATTTGTCACAAAGTCTAAATCTTATTCTTAATTTTGAAGAAATATCAATACTGCATATAAATCTCTTAGATTCTAAATTTTTCTCCTTACTACTCAAACATATCTAGTCAGAAGACAGAAAATCTTTATTGTTTGGTGATTTCTTCTTCAAATTTCAATTCAAAACTTCTTGACATTGGTTTCATTTATATCTGCCTTTACAAAAAGGGTTGTAGAAGATTTGGGGCAAAATGGCAGATTAGAAGCAAAGCACACCTGTCACTTTCAAGGAGTGGAATGAAGTGGCAGGTAGATGCTCACCCATCAATGGGCCTTTTTGGAAAGAGCACTGTGCATGATCAGAGAAGCAATGGGGGACATACGGAGTAAAGGAGAGGTGACTGCATGGAACCTGAGGGGGGGGTAACCAGTCATGAGGAGGGATAGGAGGATGGAATCCTGAGACTCAACATTCCCCTGCAAACACACTACAGCCCAAGCTGCAAAGGGCCCCCACCACCACCTTAGACCTCCAGACTGATCAGAGATCTTCCTGGAGTCTGTGCAGTGACATTTCACTGGAAAGTTGGCACTACAGGGACTCAGTGGCTTCCATTCCCAAGTCATTACAACTAATGTCATTCTGATCTCTCAGGTGAAATGTCTAGTTCATACAGGGCTTGGCTCTGCTGCAGCTGCCTCTGTATCACTCTGACCAGGCTTAGAAGGAAGCAGGGAGACAGATCCTCTCACATACCCCATGAAGGAGAGCCAAGCACCACCCCATGGGGGATTCAAGCAGAATAGATACCACCACCATAACCTGAGAAGCCCTGTGACAACTGCCTCAGTGGAACCTGGGCAGGGGGAGAGCCTAGCCACTTAGAAGGCCAGTGCTGCAGCCCTGTTCCTGTGTTTCCAAATCTGCCACCCAACCCTACAGACTGACCCCCACAGCTCCCACCCCAGAAGCCACCACCAGGCAGAAACCACCCCCATGATCAAATACTCCTCAAGGGACCCACAAGCTGCTTTGCATCTTGACAAAGGTAAAGGAAATGCCTACAGCCCTAATACCCATGACAGCCACCTAGACAGTATCACCCAACCACCACTGCCACTATAATGAGGACAGTTGGTACAGCAATCTCCCACAACATCAACCTCCATAAAGAGGGACTCCTCCAGCCCCCTACCCAGCTTCCAACAGGAGTTTGGGGAACAACTTACCATTCTACATGAAGATCACCTAGCACAGGAATGGACTGTGACAATCACAAGGGAAAAGGACAACACAGGCGAGCTATATCACAGGCTCTCGGTGCATCTCTTAGCATCCTTCTGGGTCAATCTTCTGAACTAGGCCACAAAAGCACCATCTCGGGACCTCCTCAACTTCTCATGAAGTAGGGGAGTTCTCTGCAAAAGAGAACAGACACGTGACTACTCCATATGCCCTAAGCTCAGAGAAGAAGTTTCAAGTGAGAAGAAACCAGCAAAAAACTCTGGTAACATGATAAAACAAGCTAAGCTGACACCTTCAAAGGATCACAACAGATCCACAACAATAGATCCCAACCAAAAAGAATTCTTGAAACGTCAGAAATAGAATTCGGACTATGGATGGCAAACAAGATGAATGGAATTGAAGAGAAAGAGAAAGTCAAAAACCAACAAAAACAACCAAAACAAAAATATTTCAGGATAAAAATGGAAAATAAATGTAAAAGTTACTAAAGAGTTAGATAATACAAGAAAGAACATAACAAAACTTAAAGAAATGAAAAGAGTCACTTAGGGGACTACAAAATACAACAGAAACTTTCAACAACAAGGTTAGACCGACCAGAAGAAAGAATCTCATAGCATGAAGAGAGGCTTTCAATCCAGTCAGTCAAAGGTGCATGAAACAGAATAAGAAAAAATGAATAATTACTCAGAGAATTATGGGACTAAGTGAAACAAGCCAATATGAAAATTATAGGTATCACTGAGGGAGAAGAAAAAAATAGCCATTGACTCATAAATGGATAAAGAAAATGTGGTGTGTGTATACCTATTCTATTTATCCATAAAAAAGGAATAAAATAGTGCTGTTTGCCGGAACTTTGATGGAAATGAAGACTAAGTGAAGTGTCTCAGGAATGGAAAAACAAACACCACATGTACTCACTAATAATTAGTACCTGAATGATAGGACCACATGGACATGAAGAAAAGTAAAGGACATTGTAAATCAAGAAATGGGAGAGGAAAGAAGAGAGTTGAGAATAAAAATGTACCTATTGGGTACAATGAACACTTTTCTGGTGATAATCACACTAAAAGCCCTGACTTAAGCATTATACAAGGTATCTATGTAATAAAAACATTTATACCTCCTTAACATTTTAGGGGAAAAATTTGTGCTTTTATAGCATCAGCAAATAGGGAGAAAAAAAGGTTGAAATAGATTACGTATCTACTGCAAATATGGATAACATAGAACAAGCTAAGTTTAGGTTAAAAAGCCAAGTAAGTATCTGTAATAAAATCAGGAAATAAGGAAAAGAAGAGGGCCTAAAGATAGGAAGTGGGCTCCTATATGAATAAGGACAGGGTTTTTTAGAGTGAAGAGAAATAAGAAAAAATATCATCGGGTTTCTGTTTGTACATTTTTTGTCTACCTAACAAGGTACAATTTTCATTCCATCACCTGCCAGGCTTATATTAGTCCCAAGCCCTATACCAAATAACAAGTCAGGTTGGCCAAATTGTTGGGTAGATTACTATAAATAGAATTTACCCTAATAACAGTAAAATCAATATCCAAAAAAGGAATAACTCTACTGTTTTTCAATGAATACATCAAATGAATCTTCATAAGGATAAGAACATAGTCAACAAAAATGTCACAAAGGGTTAGTCCTGATTTTTCTTTACAAGTAAGTAAATAAAGCCAGTTATTATGATCAAAGATAGAAAGAAAGAACATATATTTGATGTATGATGAAAAAGCACTTTTCAAGTAGCTTATTCCTTTAGGAAAACAAAAAAGTAAGAGCCTCAAGATCATAGTCTTTGAGACTTCCATTGAAGAAAACGGCTCTGATTTATCATTGCATTCTAAGGAAATGAGGTACAGGTTTATAAACTACATATGAGAGACATTTTTGAAATCATTATTAATTTATGCTGGCTTTGCTACTTTGATTTTCATCCTCAAACATAACAATTATGCAAAACTAAGTAATGCCATTATGTATAACTTAGGTATATTTATGCTCATTCGTACAGATTGTGTAGAAGTAATACCTACATTTCTATATAATGAGTACCCCCACAGCCTCATAATAGCAAGACAACTGCTCAGTTACTAACAATCCAGTGAAGGGGGCTGAGCTATTGGATCCCCTCCCCAAAACTAATTCTGCACCTATTACAGGAAAGGGAGAGAGGGAGCAAGGCTGTGAGGAATTAATTTAAACCCATCAAAAACATTAACACTGATTGTCATAAACTGGTATAAACAAAGATGGGAGTGAGGATGGGCAAAAAAGGTGCCGGGACAGTGAAAACAACCAGGCATGAAAAGCAGTCAGGTATGGAACAGGTAAAATAAATGGGGGGAAAATTTTGTTTCTGCTGTTTCTTCTTTTGAACATTATTTTGTATCTGTACCACTGGCAAGAAATCGACAGCTTTAACCCAGGACTCCTCATGTCAGAGGATAATATCAGAGCAGTGTATAAGGGGTATAAAGGAGAACATTAATTATATTAGTAGGAGGTTGAAGTTTGTAGTTAGTTATTAGAAGCTATCTAGATGTCCAATATAAGGAAACTGGATTATTAAAATGTGGTATATGCACACAATGAGCTATAACAGTTAATGAAACAGAAGAGATGTACACATAAGTCTTGGCAAATCTTTAAAAACCTTGCATGAAAATAAAGGTGATAAACAAAATGTGAATTTTTTCATGCTATGTTCGAGTAAATTAAATATATATTCAGAAACAGAAAATATACATTTTATAAGACCAGTTGCATAACACATTAAAGGCAGTTTAAGGAAAAGGAATAGTTTTTACATGTACATGTGAGTGAGTGTGTCTATATAGAGAAATAGATACATTTGCCTCCATTGAAGTTATTATTCTGAGCCAATAGATGATTCACAATAAACTATCTCTTTATAAGTGGGTAAGTAAAAATGTGATTTTTAAGCGCAAATGGAGGAATCAGATAAATGTAAGTTAAAATCCTAGCCCAGCCTGTGTCTTAGAGAATTTTACCTAATATTTCTAAGTCATGGTTTTCTTGACTATAACATGGCTATAACCAAAAACATTCCAGAAAAATAATTCTTCATATCATAATTATCGCTCATTGTACAAATCTCTCAAATCATCTAGGAGCTGACAATATCTTTTTGATTACAAAATGGTGAATAGAGTAGTTGAAACACAGAGCCTATAGAAAGTAACTCCTAAGAGCTTTTTCAGAGTGTCTATAGATTCAAACATCCCCTACCAAAATTCCAGATTTTTTCACAGAAATGTGGGCATCAATTTTAAAATATATTGATATATAAGAAGCAAAAGACCAAAAAAAAAAAAAGTCTTGTAAAAGAATAACAATTGAATGACTTACATTACCAGATTCTAATATGTAAATATAAAGCTACCCTAATCAAGGCAATGTTGTATCAGAATATAAAGAAAGACAAATAAATCAATGGAACAAAATAGAGGGTTCAGAAATAGACTAATACATATTAATAGATGGTCAATTATTTTCAGTGACACAATTCAATAGTATTAGAACTGGATAAACAAATGAGAAAAATGAATTTTTATTACTATCTCAAAGGATGAATAATAACATTAATAATTTGAGATGGGCTGTAGACACAAATGCAACATAAATAAAAGTTTTAGTACTATCACATCAGATACAATAGCTAATAACCATATGTAGCCATCTATAATCAAATTTAATTAAAAATTGGATTAAATCTTAATGTAATTTAAACTTTGTTTATCAATCACATTAACCATACTTCAAATGTCTAATAACCAATACTACAGTATCGGATAGGACACAAAATTCTGTTGGAAAGCACCATTCTAAAAGCAAACCTCTGAGAATGTTTTCATAAATTGAGTTAAGTAAGGATTTCTTATATAGGACACAAGAACCACCAGAAGTAAAATTTAAAATTGATAAATTGGACGTTTTCAAAACTGAAACATCTGTTCATCAAAAGACACTGCTATGGAAGCGAATCGACAATGCATAGAATAGAATACATCCAAAAAAGAGTTCTGTATACAGAATAAAGACCTTCTTCAATCTACTTTTATAAAAGGACAGACAAGCCAATAAAAAACTGAGGGAAGACTTCAACAAATACTTCACAAAAAAGTTATAAAAATGACCAAAAAGTACACAAATAATATTCTGTACCTCACCAATCATCAGAAAAATGCATCTAAATACCATAGAGACATCACTAGATTCTCATTATTATACTAAATTTAAAAGGAATGATATATGCAATATTGTTGGCAATGAGGCACATCCAGAACTGTCAAAAATTGCAGCTGAGAGTGTAAAATGGTGCAATTATTCTGGAAAACTGTTTGGCAATATCTTATGAAATTAAACATACAGATAAATGCTTATGCTATGAAATTGCTAACACCTGGCAGTTTTATTCGGGCAACTTCTTTACCCAAATTAATGCACATTTCCACACAAATACTCCTTAGTAACTTTGTTACTATTAGTCCAAAATGGGAAACAATGCAATGTCCTTCAACAGAAAATTAAGTAATTAAGCTTTGTTATATTCATACAATGAAATACTACTCATCAATAAAATGGAACAAATTAGGCTTGGCACCTGTGGCTCAAGCGGCTAAGGCGCCAGCCACATACACCTGAGCTGGTGGGTTCAAATCCAACCTGGGGCCTGCCAAACAACAATGATGGCTGCAACCAAAAAAAAAAAAAAATTAGCTGGGCATTGTGACAGGCGCCTGTAGTCCCAGCTACTTGGAAGGCAGAGGCAGGAGAATCGCTTGAGCTCGGGAGTTGGAGGCTGCTGTGAGCTGTGATGCCACAGCACTCTACCCCGGGCAACAGCTTGAGAATCTGTCTAAAAAAAAAAAAAACTGGGACAAATTGCTCATGCATGAAACAATATAGATGAATCCCAAAATTTTATGTCGATGTTCATATATGGTAGCTAAATATTAAAAACAATTGATGTCATAGAGAGAGTAGCATTATGGTTACCAGAGGCTGGATAGGGTAGAAGGAAGAGGGGATGGTCAATGGATACAAAAATATAGAAAGTAATTACCATGTAAATAGAATGAACAATATTCGATAGTACAACAAAATGCTTAATAATCAATAATAAATTATGATATACATTAAAATAGCTATAAGGGTAGAATTGGGATGTTCCTAACACAAGGAAATGATAAATGCGAGAGGTAATGGATACCCCAGTTACCCTGATTTTATCAATTCACATTGTATGCTTGTATTAAAATATCACAAATACCCTGTAAAGATATACAACTACTATGTACCCATAATAATAAAATAATAAGTTTATGATGAGATAAAGAAGCCCCATTCAAATAATAAATGCTATTATTTTATTTGTAAGTTATAAAAGAGGCAAAACTAATCTGAAGTGATAAAAATAGAAAAAGTGGTTGCCTCTGAGAGGATGACATTGACTGGAAATGAACATGAGTGAATTTTCTGGAAAGATGAAAATCTTTTATATCTTGTTTAGGATAACATGTTCATGTGTGGATAAATTTGTCAAAAATCATTAAACTATATTTATAATATTTGCATTTCACGTGTGCAAATTGTCCCTCAATTTAAAACAAAAAAGTTCTAGAGGGATTAAAAACAGGTACAATGAACACTATCTGAGTGATGGGCACGCTTATAACCTTGAATCAAACTGCACAAATGCCATTTACATAGTCAAAATTTTGTACCCCTATAACATTCTGAAGTAAAAAATAAATAAATAAAATGTTGCCACTATTAAAAAAAAAAAAACCAGAATCTATGTAGTATGAAAAAACAAACACCACATGTACTCACTAACTAGAACTAACTGATAAGCACTCATGTGCACAGAGGGAAATAAAATTCAGCGAAAATCAAGCAAGGGGGAAGAAGAAAAGAGGGGATAGGCATAAACCTACGTAACAGGTACAAGGAACACTACCTGGGTCGTGGGCACACTTATAATCCTGACTCAAGCATAACAAAAGTGGTCCGTGTAACCAAGAACATTTGTATCCTTGTAATATTCTAAAATAATGATTTAAAAAACACATAGTACACCCCCAGGATGAAGGACTCAACTACAACTTGAACTTTACCTTAGAAATGCAAACAATGTAACCTAATCATTTGTACCTTCATATTAATCTGAAATTTTAAAAATATTTATGTAGGTAAAGAAGTATTTTGGATGTGCCTTGCTTCTGGGTGCCCAGTGGCTGCAGCTCTTGATATCCAGGCCCCCTGGCTCTAAGGCATTCATTGTGGAATACCCTGTTATCAAGCTCCTTGGCAGAAAGACAGACCTTGCCTCCCGTGACCCTGGCTAGCCGAGCTCCAGCCTGCTCTTAGTACCTGTACATTTGGTTTGTTGAACGCAGTACATCACGAAGAGTCAGACAAACTTAATATGTCATAGAGAACTAGAGCTTTTCTTATTCCAACAGTAGCTGACTCAACTATTAGCCATCTCAAAGATGAAAAACCTATTTTCCCATTCTAGGATGTGAACCTGAGCTCAGACATCAGCACACATCTTAAAGTTTGTTGTCACTCAATTCTTTTTTTTTTCATACTCTATAAAATCAATAATAAATAAATAATAATGCTCAAGCATCCACTTTGCATTTGTTTTATTTACTATTGCATGTTTTAAGCACATCTTTTGATTTTCAAGTGACCTGGACATGCTTAAACATATATTGACCTCAAGTACGTTGCCATGGGAACTGAAGGCAACTGCACATTGAGATTTACAGGCAGGTAATTTAAGAAATCTTAGAGCAAAGGATGAGTGCTTGATAGTGTCCTATTTTCCCTGGGGCATATCAAAATTAAATAAAGCACCAATTGAGGGGTGGTTATTATGCACTGGACAGTTGCTGAAAGAATTAAGCATTTTTTTCTAAAGATCTGTTTGTCAGAATAAGCATTACTATCAGCCTGCTCCGTGTAAAAATTCCAGTCTGGGTTCTCTGTTTTACTTACTAGACCAAAATACTTAATAGTTATATAAATATGTTTTATTTTGTAGTTAATTCTAACCATGGGCTTAGAATTAAAAGAACCTTTAAAAGTGATTCACAAATTAGGGTTCAGCAGCCCCTGATTCCAAGAAGGGGCCCAAGAATGTGTACCATTAAGACCCCCAATTTGGACAGTGCTGATTTTGTCACTCCTCCTACCCAACACCAAATCATCCTTGCCAAGTCATAAAATAGTGGTTTCCTAACCTCTTTTAAACACACACACATGAAGCCTACAGTCTCATAAAAAGTAACTACTGTAAAGTACAACTCTTGTCAGATATCTGTAAATGGGAGGTTCTGTCTTTATTCAGTGTGTTTACTGAATATCAACAAAATGAAAAGAAAGGTCAACTTTATCTTCTTTACCTTCCTACTTACCCTCATGGCCATTTTCGTGATGTTTGCCTAAAATATCCCCTTTTCAAATTCAAAATTCTTTATAATGTATAATTCTTTACAGCTCTTCATACTTCCTAAATTGTTTCCTGGTTTATAAAATATTTCATGACATAAAAATATCTAAAATTTTGACAAAATGCTGTTCAATTTCAAAATAGTCCATTAGAACTCTTGCTTCTTTGGATAATTTAATCTTTTCTTTATCAGTAAGACCATAATTAAATAGTGTCCTAGAAAGAAATGAACACAAGATTTAGAGAGAGATGAACACACCTCGAGTCTGGAATGTGCTGCGTACCAACTGTGCAATATTAGACAAAATATTTAACTTCTCTAAATCTGAGTTGCTTTTTTTGTAAGGTGGTGATGGTAATCATGCCAGGCTCTCAGGGTTGTTGATTATATTTTAAATGATAATACATGTAAAAGGATTTTTAAAACATAAAATAATAAGCAATTATAATGTTCAATATTTTGAAGCTGAAAATTATCTCTTGTGTCCACTATATCTCCACTAAATATAAACACTGATCTTAGACAACATAAAACAGAAATATAGGATTATAGAAATAAATCCTGCAAGTTAAAGGAAGGTGGTATAGCTAAAGTAGCTCAAATAATAATGGCTACCACTTATGGAAAGCAAATCAAATGCCAAGAAATCTGCATTTTATCATTTAATCCTCCCTAATTAGATGTTGTAAGCATACAGTTTTTATCCGCCAGCATCACAGTTTTTAGCGATTATACGTCCCCATATCACGGCATCTTAGGGAAGCTTCCTTATTTCCCCTGGCCATAGGAGTGGATGCATGCAAAGTTGAACCATTAAGTCATCTCTTTATGGATTTTAATATCAACTTTGGGAGGAAAGCTCCCTTTCCGAGTTGCTAAGAAAAGAGGATTCGCATCTGAAGCTGCTGATCTTCTTGCCTCCTGTGCGCCACAACAACTTTGTGGTGAAATAAAATCCAGAAAACATCAGTTCTGAGAGACAAAGTCCTAGTAATATTATTTGAACCTGGTCTAACCAAACCTAAGCTTGAGTGTAGCACTCTCAGGGACCCAAACTGTAAGAGCAATGAAATCCTTTTTCATTAAGCCTGTTTGAATTGCTATGAAATGGTCCTGGAAGAAAATAGAATTCATACACATATACAAAGAAAACTTTAGTGAGAGGGATATTTGGGGAGATACATTTACCCAAGGGCTAGGAACAGTGGGGAGCTCTAACCATTCCTCTAGCTAAAGGGCCAAGGAGAGAAAATAGAGCTACTGTAGCCCAGTGAGAGCTGGAACTATTAAGAAGGGCTGAGCTCACAGGAATATGCTCCTGGGGAGATGCTGGACGGGCAGACCCAAGTACTGAGGCAGGAAGGAATGAGAAGGAAAAACATCTCTCGCCAAACACTTCCTAATCTCCGGCCGGTGCCTAACCTGACCAGAATCAAACAGGCAAAGGCATCCCCTTGAGTAGCCTGTGGAGTTAGTGTTACAGGACAGAGAAGGCCAGGGACTATCTGGACCGCAAGAGTAAGCAGAGAAGACAACAGAATTATTGGGTTTCTGTGAAATCAAGGAAACCAACTATTTTTTTGGAAATGTGCATAAGAATGAATAGCTAGTAAGTTCTGAGACAGGATTTAATAAGATTCTGTTTTATACTAAAATCAATGCTCTTTGCACTGTATTTCAAGTATATGATACTCTGATCTGTCTCTATATTTGATTGGTTTCCAGCCTGCAAGATCTTAGTTCATGCCTCAGGCTCTGTACAATTTATGAGGTAGTCATTGATCTCTTTTATCCAATACTTTACTGGCCTTTAGATGTTCTATCATCTCTGAGATGATGCCATGCAGCTGATCTCATCCTGAATCAGTTTTTGAACTCACAGTGGTATTACATAACACCAACTAGTTACTCTTCTCTTCACCACATCAAGGAAGCAATATTTGTATCATTCAATTCCACATTCTCTTGAGCGTGAAATGAAGGACCTCTAAGTTCCCAAGTAGTTTGGTACTGTTTGTGGACATGAGTGTATATGTATGTGCATACGCACATGTATATGCACAATATGGACAAAAGAAACCTTTAAAAAGCATTTTAAACATCTGAATAAAAAAAGTAAAATTTAATTACAGAAGACTCAGAGTAATGGCTGTGGAAATACATTTGCATTTAAGATTGCTAATGTAGGGCTTTCAAGTAGGATGCCGATTTTTTTTTTTTTTGGATGTACATTTACATTTTATTTTTAAATGTTTACATACACATTTCTACATGTATGATGTATCTAAAATGTGACCTTTTTACAATGGATTAAAGCCATAAAACAAAGACACACAAATAAACTCCAATTTATGCAGTTAAATGCCACTCCCCATGCAGTTAATATCATTGGCGTTGACCCTGAAGTATTCTCACTGTGAATGATCAGAACCCAGAGCCACATCCCTCCATCCTGACTGCACCTTTTGGGCTCCAGTTTTTCTTTTTTTTTTTTTTTAATCTAAATATATGTATTTTATTGTTCTTCATTACATTATTTCCCCCCCCCAGCCCTCCGTGGTAAGACAGAATTGATTTACAGAAAAGAATACAGAAAACACCAAAGCTCCTGGTAGAGGGAGAGATTTCAAGTAGGGAGAGAGATGCTCTCTCCGTTCCTCTCCCGGTCTTTCCCCATCTCCTCCTCTAGGCCTCTAGC
>CAUYRH010052533.1:0-27233 GCA_963574655.1 Perodicticus potto | reverse complement strand
TTTTTTTTTGAGACAGAGCCTCAAGCTGTCACCCTGGATAGAGTGCTGTGGCATCACAGCTCACAGCAACCTCCAATTCCTGGGCTCAAGCGAGTCTCTTGCCTCTGCCTCCCAAGTAGCTGGGACTACAGGCACCCACCACATCGCCTGGCCATTTTTTGGTTGCAGCCATCATTGTGGTTTGGCGGCCCGGGCTGGATTCGAACCCGCCAGCTCAGGTGTACGTGGCTGGCGCCTTAGCCCGTTGAGCCACAGGCACCAAGCCCACTTTGTACACATTTTATCTTTGTACACATTTACTTTTACACATGATTTCTTTACCATATTTTCTGCTTGCTTGTTTTCTGAATTTTAAAATCCTATTCATTTTCAATAAATATTTATTTAGCACCTTCTATGGGACAAGCAGTGGTCTAAGTGTTGGAAAGACAATGATGGAAAAGATATACAGATATGCAACCAGGTCTTACAGTCTAGAGGTGGATATAGACTAGTAAATATATAATAGACCATATCTGGCAGGATAAAGGACTTGGCAGAGAAGCACGAGTGAAATAGCTATCCCCTGTGCAGACACAGGGGAACACGATTAAAGCTGCTATGTGCAATCATTAGAAGAAGCTTCTTTAAGAACACTGGCCTCCTGACGGCTTTGGACCTTTCTTTATTCTGTGGGGTGCCCGCCCACTATCCTAAGCTGCTTCTAGCATGGCACACAGAACTAAATGCATTACTGCTTTGGTACTTGGGCCAATGCCTGCTGTCATTTCCTGACAGGAAATTTTACAAAACCCTCACAGCTAAGCATACCTGACATTGGACTGTCTGGGTTTCCAACAGTTCACTCTCTGGGGGCCCTTCCACATCTAGTAAACCAGACATAGCCTGGAAGAGGGTATAAGGAAAAAGAGTGTGCAGAACACACACTGTGGACTACCGCATTTAGGGGGATGAAGGAAGACCAGCCAGAGAAGGATTCGGAGAAGAAGCTGTCAAAAAGACAGGAAATCATATGAAACCTGCGCATTGTATCCCATGATTGCATTAATGTACACAGCTATAATTTAATATAAAAAAAAGACAGGAAATCCAGGGTGGTTTGGGGTGACTAAAGCCCTGGGAGGAGAAGATTTTTAAAGGTGCTATGGAGTAGTTAGCAAAGTTAAAGATTGTTAAGTGGCTGTTGGATTTGGTGATGTGTTGGGGATGAAAACTTCCAAAAAGCAATTTTAGCTAGGTGATGAGGCTGGAAAGAGTTAAGGATTACATGATCCAATGTGATTACGTGTGGTGAGGCAGGGGGAACAGCAAGTGTGGACTCGCCTCTTGGCAATTTGAGAAGTTGAGGGAAAGTGAGAGGAAGGGTGGCACCGTAAAGCAATAGCAGAGGCAAGGGAAAGTTGGTGCTTTTTTAAAAGACCGAACGCTTCACCCATACGCATCTCTCATCACAAAAGACTGATGAAATGTGGCTGTGCCACGGTTGCCGGGCACTGGGATAATGCATACAGTCAACATTCTGAAATGCTTCTTAAGAGAGCACTTGAATCATAACCTAAATTTTTAGGAGGGGCAGTGATTTCTTATCCACCATATCTTGATCAAACTTCAGATAGCCTTAACCTAATATTTGAAAAGTGAATAGTTTAAACTCATTTGTTGAGTTGCACCTTTGCAGTGGGGCAATAGCCAAACAATGACAACCAAACAGAGAATTTTGCAAGCGGAGCACCTCTGCTGGTGGCAGCAGCCCAGGGTGGCAACTGTTCTAGGTGAAAGGCATGGGCTTGGTGGGGATGAGAGTGGATGGAAAGCTCAAAGGGTAAGGATGGTCCCCAAAGTCCTCTTAAGAAGTACAGAACATAGGTAACAGGGTGACAGGGCAAAGAGTTCCCAGCTGACTTCTGAACACACATTGTACTTACTACTGGTCTACCCCCATGTGCACCTGCTGAGGCTCAAGCTTGCTGACCTCTGAGGTCATTCTGTTTCCAGTGAGAAGCAGACGAGAAGTGCTGAAGTTTGCCTAGTGTCTTTCCTTGGCTTCCTGTGACCTGATCCCTGCTGCCCTCCCATCTGCTCCCCTTCCTCCTCACTGTTGATGGTTGCCCTCCAGGGGCCATTTTCTTCCCTGCTCATCCTTGGGGCCCTCACCCCCTCTGCCATCCCCCTGTAACCCTGCCCCTGCCTGTCTCTCCAAGGACAATGCTGACTCCCTGAGCCAGGGAAAAGCTAATAATCCTGTCAGCCGACTTCAGAGAGTGTTCACCGTGAGTCAGGACACTGCTCTAACTCCTTTACAGGAATTATGTCAGTTTATCATTGCAACAACTTTTCGAAGTCATGGGTTTACAGATAACAAAACCAAACAGCTTAAGTAACTTGTCCAAGGTCACACATTTAGGAAATCTGGAGCTGAGAGTCTGGCTTTCTAAATTACATGACCTCATGTACAAGTTTCGATGAAAAAGACCAGGAGTGTAGCTAAGTCACTACCAGGAGTCAGAGCCCAGGCCGACGCTGGGTGTTAGAAGAGTCAGAATTGAGGCCTAGAACCTGGGCGACAGGCCCAAAGCCTCAGTCCACACAGGGAATTTCTCCTCCATTCTGGGCCCATCTTTGGGAAAGCCCATCTACAGGGTGACCTAGGGAGAGGGGGCTGGAGCGTGAAGAAACACCTAGCAGGGTCTGAAAGGGGGTGAGATTAAGTATGTATCTGCCTAATCCAATTGTTCTCATTGTTTTCCTAGGACTTACATTAAATGCCCTGTTACTTGTTGAAGTATGTCCCTCCCTAAAGATGTTAAAGTCTTAACCAGCCCTCAGAACCTATGAATGTGACCTTATTTGGAAATAACGTCTTTGCATATGATCAAGTTCAAATGAGGTGATTAGTGTGGGGCCTAATCCAATGCAACTGTTTAATTATAAAAGGGGGATTTGGGGCATACACACACACGGAGAATGCCAGGTAAAAATGAAGGCAGAGGTTGGAGTGATGTTTCTATGAGTCAAGAAATACCAGATATGGCCAGTGCGGCTGGGGGTGAGGCATTGAACAGTTTCTCCCTCACAGCCCCCAGAAGGAACCAACACTGCTGACACTGGAATCTGGACTTCTAGGCTCCAGGATTGTGAAACAACAGACTCTGCTGGTTCAGCTGCCCCATTTGTGGTACTTAGTTACAGAAGCTCAGGAAACCGACTCCATGCCCGGCTCAGGTAAGTCTGCAGCTGACACTCACAAGTCACAAGTCTCTCCCTGAGACCCCTCTTTATCACGATAGAGATCCTGGGACAAGCAAGGAGGGAAGGGAAAGGAAGGGATATCTGTGAGGAACTGCCAACTGACAGAAAATAGATGCAATATTTGCAATCTTAACACAAACTCAGCTGGTACCGCCCCAGCCATTAGCTGGTAGATCTTGTCACCTGTCCCCAGCAACATAGATGTGCAAAACCTTCAAAGAAGCACACTGCTTACAAAGCAGCACCATTATCACCCCGTACTGCAGAGCAGGTGAGATGAGCTACATGTCTTTCTAGACGCCAGATCCTCATGCCCACCTCCAACCTCCCAACTGGACTTTTCAGGACATAGAGAAAACTGGAAACTTAGCAGTTATGGACAAGTCCTGTGAAATAAAAGTAAGAAATATGCTCTTAAGTTTGGTGCTTTTTTTGAAGGTCTTTATGCCACTCACAAGGCTATGCTTCAGAGATGGGAGCTTTTTCATATCAGTGCGTTCTGCCCTTTCAAGTTCTTTTTCACTGTTCTAGATTACTGGGTATACAGAGCCAGGTCTGGAGGGTTAACCTTAGCAGAGTACAACTACAGAAGCAGGATAGATTCTTGGTAGAAGAATGTATTCAAGCCATCAGTTTCTGAATGCCTGTCATTATGTAGGAATCCAAAGAAAATCAGCATAGGAATCTATCATACAAATAGGTTGATAACTATTAGGTGTTTTAAAAGTCTCACCAGGTGCTGCTGCCATAACCAACATCTGTAAGGACTCTGTAGTCTGGGATATGAAAGGCAGAAATGCTGAAATTCCCGGCCTGTGTGGTCGTATGTCAATGAGCTTCATCACAGTCAAGGTGAGTCATCAGATGTGCCTGAGAGTCCAATCAAGTTGGGGTTCACTCTGTCTCAAATTGAGTTTTTTTGTGAGACATAAGAGATAATCTCAAACCAGGACTAGTCAAAAGGCATCTAGGGTGTTCATTTTTTAACCAATAAAAATTTTCCACTAACATGTACGTGTAATATTAATAACCAGTGCAAATATTTCTTCAAGTGGAAAGATGGCCAGGAAACCAGGAGGTCTATGTTATTGTCCCGAATGTAGGAAGGGTCCTGGGCAACTTGAACTCTTTCCTCATTTATAAAAGATGAACTTGTTTATGCCCAATAATCTCAAAGGTAACCTGTAGTTATAAACTTTCACGATTTTGTCTTTAATCCCCACATTCATATGGTTGAACAAATAATGTGATTTTTCAGGATATTCTCATATTCTCAAGTAATAATTTTAGAAATCAGAAAGCATGAAATTATTGCTGTCACCGAGGAAAACACTCCACTTTTTCTAATTATCAATTTGTACCCTAATTTAGCATCTTATTATAAATTATCTGATTATTAATGCAGAATAAAATACTAGTAATAGTAATACCATAATGCAATATTGTTCAATACCCATAATAACAAAATGAATGTCAGTGTGGCGGCTATGGTTGATGTGAATTGGGAGTGGGTGAGGGAGGAGGGCAGATTACCCAGCATGGGGCCAGCTCTTTGTTTCAGCTATTCTTATAGCTTTGGCAGGATTTTCACAGCATTCCTGAACTTGTGTGTACTTTTCTTAGGTATTGTCAAAATGGCTGTCTTGCTCCATTTCAGAAGATGTTTTGCCAAAGAACAAAACCATCATTTTTATCTACAAAGTTCATGGCAGCATTTTCCTTATTGGCATTATTACTTAAAATTAAAGGCACAATGTTAAATATTTTTGTGGTGGAAGTTATGGAACTTTTGCCATTTTGCAGAGGAGGGTGGCATATAATATGGTTCTGATTACCCACTGACTGCCAGGGATGGCCAAGGCTTTCAGTGAAAGGACTTTCAGCTGACAAGCTCTTAAAAGATTGTGGGCTTGGCCCTTAGCCCTTGAACATGGTGAAAATTTGCCATGGATAGCAGCGTTGAAAATGCTATTGCCCATAACAAAAGAAGAATTTCCCCCCTTTTATGGGGTCAAACGTATGCTGCAGACTTCCCTGCTTGTCCTGGCACTGCAGAAGAGTTCCTTCCATAGAGCAGCAGACAGAAAGCCTGTAATTATCAGCCACAGGTAGTGGCCACCTGCTCAGGGAATACAAAGAATTGGAAAAAACGTGGAAGAATCTGCAGTAAGAATGCACCTTTTGAATTGGCCCCTAGAGGCCCTGCCTCTGAGGTGTTAGAATAGAGATGACTTTTAATCAGCCTCCTTTCGTTTATTAAACTGGCAATTTCAAATTCAGAAGGTAATTATACACTGACAATTGCAGCTTCAAGAACCTGCCTAAGTTGTTTCACCAGGACACCATTCCATCCGATTTCCCACTACTGTGTTCTCCGGGCTAAGTGCATGCTGCTTTCAGAACCATGATGCATTTGTCCGGTACTCGTGCTGATGTTTGATTATGTAGTGGATGCTGTTGGGAGCTGCCCAGATCCCCTCGGAGGACCAACTACCAGCTGATTATCACAGCTACCTGGAATTTCCCTGCTGAAGATCCACAACTGGGTCTATCTCTAGGAATTGCTTTCAGCCTAAAGGACCTGCCTCACATAAGGTTACAACACCTTTCTATGACAGCCCATATGCAAAACTTGATCTCTGCAAGAGAGAGGTGGTCAACATAAGGACCTAGGCCTACTGTACTGATATGTACATGTGGTGTGTGTCTGGTCAATGACAACTAGATCAACTTAAGGACGTGGTCAATATAGGGAGGTGATAAACAGTGGAGCTTCTACTTATATATATATAACTTTCATTTGTCAATTAAAATTTTTGAAAAGAAGAGGGTGAGGTGTCCATGTGCTTTTCCAGTTTTGTGTAAATTGTCCCTATGGTATACAAACAAGAGAAGTTGTTTTCCCTTTGCCCTAAGCTCAGGAAAAAAAAGCACTACCTGGTTGAAATCCTGTCTGCTACAAGAGCGATGTGACAGAAAGAGGCTGCCATTGAGCCTGCTCTCACCGAGCCAGGAAGCAGGATCTGAATGGCATGCCCATCTATTCCAACTCTTGGTCACCCCCAAGCCAAAGAAGACTGAGAAGGCCAGTCACTTTGGGGGATGGTTTGGGGATTTATTCTATTCACAGGTAGAGTCAGGAATAGTTGGAGGTAAGGAGCAAGCTAGCTATGTTCTCAGGTTAGACCTGATCCTGGCTTCCTCGGTCACTTGTAGAGAGAGCAGCATGGGGACTGGACTAGAGCAGAGTTAACTGTTCTCCAGGACTGGAGGTAGGAATGTGGCTGAGGGAACAGGTGCCTACTGACTGCTCTATCGTATGCTGTTGAGTAGAAATTGAGTTATGTCTCCTCGATTGTGCCCGAAGGTTCTGTTGTTTTTTAGGACTCGACAAATTACACTGAAATGGCTTCTTGCTCCTCTTAGTACCAAAGAGTCTCTGTGGCAATCTTTTCCTATTACTACTAAACATTTATTGAGTTCTAGCTGTATGAGAGGGAAAACTCCTGACCCTCGGCCTGTGCAGTGCAAGAAATGGAACACACGTAGCGAGCGGTATCAGTACTTTCTGCCAGCAGCTGATTGCTTTCACACCATTGCCCAAATCACCCATAACGCTGGAGAGTTTGGATTACCAGATTTCCGTGAAATACTCACTGAGCTGAACATTCTTCTGGAACAAGTTCTTTGTTTTTGTTTTCTCAAAACCATTTTTTTCATTTATTATTTTTATTATTTTTTATCAACTACCATAGCAAAATGCTCTCTCCATTGAGAAAGTTATTTCTACTTACATTTCTAGCTGGCCGTCATAGTCAGTGGTTAGTGCACTGGCCCTGCACAGTGATCACGGGTTCCAGGCTCACCTGGCCTGATAAGCAAAACAAACAAACAAACAAAATAAAAAACCCTTACATTTCTTTAGAAAAAAAAAAAACCCACTCACGTATGTTTAAATTTTGTAATATATTCATATGGTCTAAGTACCAAAAATTATAAAAGATAACCAGTGAAACTTCCTCCTGCCACTATTCCTCATCTGCTCAGTAAAAAGCATCATCTTACCCCCAAACTACCAAAACCATGTTGTTTTTCTATGCTTTTTTTTACCTAGCTGGCTAGCATATTACATATACATCTCTGCACCTTGCCTTTTTTACTCAGAAGTAGGGCACAGAGATCTTTTCTTAGTTTCTTAACTTAAAATAAAAACTATTCTTCTTTAAGAATTATAAGAACAGGCTTGGCACCTGTAGCATAGTGGTTACAGTGCCGGCCGCATACACAGAGGCTGGTGGGTTCGATCCCAGCCCAGGCCAGTTAAAATCAACAATAACAACTGCAACAAAAAGTAGCTGGGTGTTGTGGTGGGTGCCTATAGTTCCAACTATTTGGGAGGCTGAGGCAAGCGAATCAATTAAGCCCAAGAGTTTGAGGTTGCTGTGAGATGTGATGCCACAGCACTCTACCCAGGGCGACATAATAAAACTCTGTCTCAAAAAAAAAAAAAAATCGTAAGAACGGGGGCCCTTACAAAGTCCTAGGAACTTTCCCAGATGGTATAATAAGGAAAAATTGGGAAGTTTGTGGGGAGCTGGGTTGGATGTGGACAGAGCCAGGAATATTTCTCAGGAAGGATTAAGTAGCTATTAGAGATACTGAAGAGAAGTAAAAATGATGAGAGCAAATAAGCCAAGGCCATAACATCTTTAGGAAGGAAAAAGAGGGGTTCAGAGCCGGCAGAGAGAATGGTTGGGGTGGATGCCACACCCGATGTGTGGGGGAGAGACACAGCCCCTAAGAGCAGGATAGTTGACCAGGGTATAGGTGGCCTGTAGGGCAAGGGCAAGGTTATGGCCTCTGAGTGGCCTTAGATAAACCAAAGACAGAAAAGGGGAAGGAAATCTTCAGACTGCACCCGCAGGGTCTATATTCAGGGAGAAAGGTACCCACAGGCTTTAGAGCCAGAGCTGTGTTCAAATCCATGTGAATTAAACATCTAAGGCAGATTACTTAATTTTCCTTAACCTAAATTCTTATCTGTGAAATGGGAATAATAATAATAACCATCTATGAGGTTGTTCTAGAGATTAAATGAGGTAACATATAAAAAGTGCTGTGCACACTGCCTGGCACATTGTAGCACATCAGTAAATTTGCAGTTGCATTGTAATTGTTAGGTGTTAATTAAATCTAGTTCATTATGTTTAATATAGTTAATTATATACACATTTAACATAATTTAACATTTATACATATATTAAATAACATGCAACTTAATCTATAATTACATAAAAATTTAATTAATTATAATTATTATAATTAATAAGAGAGAAGAAGAAGCGGTTGGAGAGGGGGAGACAGCAGCCGTAGGTGAGAAAAGTTTCTGTCTCACCTGAAGTGGTGACCTCAGGGCGTTGGATGAGGAGACTTTCTCCCCTGGGGACTAGGAGCCATGAAGTGCCAAGAGGTGATGGAGATGAGCACCGCGGCCTGAGGGCCAAGAGGGAAGGACGTCATCTGACCCATGAGGCAGAGGTCACTAGCAAGAAACGAAGAGCTCTGCCTTGAACTGGAGAGGAGAGGATGGCTTTAAAAGGGTATGCCTGGAGTAGGCATCATTTTGCTTACATTGGGTTGCATGAAGCTGTTCGGAAAATCTAATGTGAGTACTAATAGCTGGAAATGCTGCTGAAATGGGGGAAAATGCTGTTCTTCTTCCTACCACGCCTATCAGGGCCCACAGGAGATACGTGCCTTTAGAAGCGGTGGGTGCGCTTACAAACGTGCAAACTCCCACGCCTATCAGGGCCCACCACTTCTAAAGGCACGTATCGCCTGTGGGCCCTGACAGGTGTGGGAGTTTGTGCATTTGCTAAATTTGAGGAAAGAGGCTGGGAAAGGCCTGAGTTGTTCTGTTTAGTAGAGAGAAAACCAGGTGGGGTCGAAGCACAGTAGGGAAGAGAGGACCGCAGGGAACAAATGTGGCTAAACAGGATTTTAAGTGACTCACCCTCCCCTAATATGCCTAAAAATCTTCAGGGAAACTCCCCCCAACTGATACTTGTGGTGTGAACGAGTCCTTTCTAGGGGAATAGTGCTGACTTGGGCATTAATCTTGCTGGAAGGTGAAGGCAGAGATTGTACCTGGGGAAAGCTGCCATCAGATTCCCTGACATTTTTTACGTTGTGACTGAATGTTGATCCCTTAAAACAGGCTGCTGTAGAATCTGCTTTCTTGAGTGGGAGCATGTGAGGTAGAAGAGTTAGGAGACCAGATGCTCCCGAGGCTGTTCATTCAAACAGCAAATGAAATGAGCATCTGTCATGTTCCAGAGGCCATGAACCAAGGATGCAGATGTGACAGAGACAGGTCTGTGTTATCCAGAAACTCTCAGTTCAATTGGGAAGGAGGGTGAGAAATGGTAAGAGATGTGATGGGGGGTGCACAGAGAGCGCTGCGGGAGACCGTGAGAAGGTGGCAGCAAAGACCCTGGAACAAAGGGGAAGCCCAGGGGACACGTCACATGGGAGTGAACCATTTCATTGGAAAACATTAGAATTGCCTTGTGAGTTGACGATCTAAGATGAAACAACTGAGGCTCAACCATTCGAAGAAGTAAAAGTATTTGAATGTTGTTTTTTCAACCTCTTGGTTTCCCTATTTTTTTTCATTCATCTCTTCTCATGGTGTCTGTATTTTCTTTCCAGAAGAGCCTGCACCCAGAGATAAACTCTGAAAAATACTATAGAACTGGTGAATTTTCAAAAGGGGGTTGAAAGGAAAGCGGTGGTTAATTAAAAAGCAAGGGATAGACTCTTAGATGATAGGTTAGTTCTTTTTAAGTACAATGAAGCGTGTAGCCAAACTGACTTCATAATGAACTTGCTTGGAATAATGCATTTTGAATAACAGCATTTTATAAACCCAGACCAGAAGGATCTCAGAGTTTAAAAGTGTATGTATTAGGGTGTATTTTATATATATAGCACTGTTATTCAGTAAGAACAGGGGGATGAGGTGACTGTATTAATGAGACATTTTATAAAGAACATGGGAAAATTTATAAATTTCAGATGAATGTCTTTAACATATTATTTATTTCACCATTTCTGAAATTGATTAAAACATTTGTGAGATTTTCTTTAGAGACATTTGGAGTTTAAATTGAGAAACCAGTACCATGATTTTACACCATTGAAAGGCAAGCAGTATAGTTGAAAGAATCAGAAAGACCTATATATTTCAGCCTTGGGCCTCCCATTGCTACCTGTGTAATCCTAGGAGAGCTTAGACACTCTTTATTGAAATTTCTTCCTTTCTGTAATGGTGGTAAATAATGTCAAGACTGTCAGAATTGCCAATAGTAATGAGACAATGCAATTGTCCATCACTGTGTTTGGCACATAGTAGCCACTCAATAAATCTTCCTTTGTCTCCCCACTTATTGTCACTTTTCATTTTGGCCAAAAATACTTTCAAACAACTTGTTTATAATTCTTAAATGTGAAAGCTTTGCCCACAATGAAACTCTGTGGAGAATATGCTAGCAATTTAACTTCTAGGAATTTATTTCTTAGAAATAATACAAATGAATACATAGGGATATTAATCACAGCATTAATTAATAAGTCTTAATTAATAAGACTGAAAAATTATGTAAACAACCTAGGGTTCATCAGTAGAATATTACATAAATAAATTATGGTGCATCTATCTAGTGAATACCACGCAGTCATTTAAAGTAATGTTATGTCTTTACCAACACATCTACAGGTGAGATATCTATTGAATGATTGCTCTAGGGTGGTGGTTCTCAACCTTCCTAATGCCACGGCCCTTTAATACAGTTCCTGTGAGTTGTGACCCACAGGTTGAGAACCACTGCTCTAGAGAGTTGTAGCATGCTAGGTACAGTGTGGTCCCATTCCTTTCTAAAAATACTTTCATATGAAGGCTATAACCCAACTATAGCACACGAATATGGGGAAAAGGGCAAGGGAGGGGAAAGGAGGGGTGAGGTTGGGGTAGAGGGAGAGTAATTGGTGGGGCCACACCTATAGTGCATCTTAGAAGGGTACAGGTAAACCTTACTAAATGCAGAATACAAATGTCTTCATACAATAACTAGGAAAATGCCATGAAGACTATGTTAATTAGTTTGATGAAAATAGTTCAGATTGTATATGAAACCAGCACATTGTACCCCTTGATTGCACTAATGTACACAGCTATGATTTAATAATAAAAACAATAAAAATAATAAAAATAAAAATACATGGAAACACATATATATCTAAACCCCTGGCAGGATCTGCTCCACATTGTTAACTGTGTTTTAAGAGGCAGACTCTGAGAGACTTTCATTTTAAAACTGTATACTTGTATAATAATAAATTGTATGTACTTGTATTCCTTTTATAACTAGAAAACAAGAAAAAAAGAGGACAGGAAAGACTCCCCCCTGACTTGGAAGGAAATGTCAATAAAAGGGAATTATAAAATGTTGTAAGCAATGACTACATTCAGAACTAGTTGTTCTACATTGGAGTCTAATGCTCACTTAGAGAGTACATGGACCCAAGTACATTATGGAAAAATAAGGCAGGTTATAGTTTAGAATCATACCTAAAGTTGTGACCACTACACATAATCCAGCTTCATATTATAACTCTATTGTACAATAAAGGTATACCTTGGGGATAGTGCTAGTTTAGTTCCAAACCACTGCAATAAAGAAAATACGGCAATAAAACAAGTCCTATGAATTTTTCATTTTCCAGTGCATATAAATGTTATGTTTACACCACAATGTAGTCTGTTAAGAGTACAATGGCATTATGTCTATAAAAATATACATATCTTAATTTTAAAATATTTTATTGTTTAAAATGCTAATGATCATCTGAGCCTCCAGTAAGTTGTAATTTTTTTGCTGGTAAAAGGTCTTGCCCTAATGTGGATGGCCGGTGGCTGCTGAAGATTGCCTTGGCTGTGGCAATTTCTTAAAATAAGACAACATTGAAAGTTTGGCTTATTGATTTTCTCTTCCTTGCACATGATTTCTCTGTAGCATGTGATACTGTTTGATAGTGTTTTAATCACAGTAGAACTTCTTTCAAAATTAGAATCAATCCTCTCAAAGCCTGCCACTGCTTTATCAATCAAGCTCATGTAATATTCTAAATCCTTCTTTATTATTTCAACAATGTTTATAGATCTTCATCATGAGAGATTCTCTCTCAAGAATGCTCATCCATAAGAAGAAACTTATCATCCACTAAAATTTTGTCATGAGATTACACATCTTCAAGCTCCACTTCCGATTGTCTTGCTATTTCAACCACATCTGCAGTTACTTCCTTCACTCAAGTCTTGAGATCCTTAAAGGCATCCATGATGGTTAGAATGGACTTTTTCAAAGCTCCTGTTACTGAAAATATACTCCTGATAGTTTGGCTTCCCCCTGTGAATGTTCTTAATGGCATCTGAAGTAAGGAATCCTTTCCAGAAGGTTTTCAATTGACTTTACCCAGCTAGGAATCACTATCTATGGCAGTGATAGCCATATGAAATATATTTCTTACATAATAAGACCTGAAAGTTGAATTTCCTCCTTGATCTATGGGCCGCAGAATGCATGTTGTGTCAGCAGGCGTGAAACAACATTCATCTCCTTGTACATCTCCCTCAGAGCTCTTGGGTGACAGGTGCATTGTCACTGAGTACTAACATTTTGAAAGGAAACTTTTTTTCCTACACAGTAAGTCTCAGTGGTAGGCTTAAAATATTCAGTAAACCACGCTGTAGACCTGTCATCCAGGTTTTGTTGTTCCACTGTTCCAGGCAGAGTAGATTTCACATAATTCTTAAAGGCCTTGGGATTTTTGGAAGGGCCAATGAGCACAGGCTTCAATTGAAAGTCACCAGCTACCTGTGCCCCTCACAAGAGAGTCAGCCTGTGCTTCAACGCTTGAAGCCAGGCTTCGAATTTATTTTCTTCTCTAGTTAAGCAAGTCCTAGATAGCATCTTCTTTTGACATAAAGCATTTAATCTACATGAACAATCTGTTTTTAATAGACACCTTTTTGGCTAGATCTTCAGCACTGGCTGCTTCACCTTACACATTCATGTTATGGAGATGACCCCTTGCCTTAAACCTTGTGAAATAAACCTCTGCTAGCCTCCAACTTTTCTTCTGCAGCTTCCTCACCTCTCTTAGTCATCATAGAATTGAAGAGAATTAGGATCTAGCCTTGGATTAGGCTTTGGCTTAAGAGAATGTTGTTGCTGCTTTGATTTTCTATTCAGACCACTAAAACTTTCTCCGTATTAGCAATAGGGCTGTTTTGCTGTCTTACCAGTCACATATTCACTGCAATAGCACTTGTAATTTCCTTTGAGAACTGTTCCTTGGCATTCACAACTTGGCTAACTGGTTCAAGAGGCCTAGCTTTGGGCCTGTCTTAGCTTTTGATATGTCTTTCTTGCTAAGCTTAATCATTTCTAGCTTTTGATTTAAAGTGAGAAACATAGTATTCTTCCTTTCACCTGAACACTTAGAGGTCATTATAGGGTTTTTAATCAGCCTAATTTTGATATTGTGTTTTAAGGAACAGGGAGGCCTGAAGAGAAGGAGAGAGACCAGGGAATAACCAGTTAGCAGAGCGGTCAGAACGCACACATTTACCGATTGACTGTTTATATGAGCCTAGTTCATGGTACCGCAACTTACAATAGTAACATCAAAGATCATTTCTCACAGATCAGCATAACAGATTATAATGGAAAGTTTGAAATAGTGTGAGAATTACCTAGATGTCACATGAAGACATGAAGTGAGCATATCTTTTGGAAATACGGCAGGGACAGACTTGTTCTGTGCAGAGTTGTCACAAACTTTCAATGTGTAAAAAACCAAAATATCTGCAAAGTGCAATAAAGTGAAGTGCAATAGAACAAGCCATGCCTGTACATACATACGATGCGTCTTCCACGGTCACACCATCCAGGTGGGACACTGCCCATGTTGTGTGACATAGAGGCCCTTAGGAAGGCCTCCCTGCCAGGATCTCCATCCTGGCTTGTTTGGATATTAGAAATGCCATCATCAAGGAGTTTAATTTCTTCAGATTAAGAGATTATTTACTATTAAAATGCTACATTGAGGGTCCCTCTTATGTGTTCTACAACACGTTGTTTATGGCTTATACAAATTTTGTTTTCTATTTTCCCCAGAAGACTTCAGTTCCCAGAAAGAATTATGTCCTGGTGAATCTGCTCCCCAGGGCTTCCTTCAAGGCCAGGCACACAGAAGCTCTTAGTACATGTTTGCTAATTCAGTGAACGATCCTGAGAAAGACATCACATAAAGACTGAATCTGGTGTTTCTACTTCAACTATTAAGAAGTTGAATTAAGGAAATATATGTGAAGGCATTTTGTAAACTATGAACCCCTGTACAAATGCATATTATTATCAGTGATATGTAAATTATTTTCTCAGATAGTTTCCAAGGAATACATTTTGATGGGTTAGTGGGATGATAATTCTGAGTCTTCTCCACCTGATAATTATACATAGTAAAAATCTTCGATCTGTTTTCTACTGCTTGCGTTCTAAAGAACCCAATGTCTTACAGGAAGGACTGCTGGGAAATGAAGTTAATGAGGAAATGTTTCACTTCTGTAAAAACAGGCTTGAGTGAATAGGCCAGGATTATACATGTATGGGAGCAATGTATAGGAAAATACATAAAGCACGTCTTGAAAGCCTCAAATAGTACTTTTCATCCATTTCAGTCTTTGGCCAATGACACTTCTTTATATGAGATGGAGTTCTTTGGCACAAGGCTTTTGTCCTTGTGAAAGGCATGGCTTCTCTCTCTAGATTGCAAAGAAATTGTTTTAAAACTGGAATTTTTGTCATTAGTTTCCCAGGAAACCATTTTGGTTCTGATGCTAATTTGTGTACCTGACTGTTTTCATTGAAAATGAGGCCTGTCGCTCCAGGGTAGCAGCAGCAGAAGGAAAGCCTGTATTGGGTTACTGCCCACCCACAGGGTGCCAGGCAGGGACTGCCAAGTCCACTCTTGGTTCCACTCTATGCTTGGTGCCAATTGGCACCAGGCTTCTCAATTGAGGTCAATAGAGTGTGGAGCCAAAAGACTGAGAATCATTTTCTTTTTTTAGTTCTGACCCCAAGAGCGTAGAGGTTGGGCCCAGCAAACACTCAACTGCAGTCAGAGTTAGATGGAGCCAGCAGACAGGCCCGAGCAAGACAAATAGCTCATGCCTTGGAAGGGTTCTGTTTCCTGCTGAAGAAACTTTCTTTATCTCCTCCCTTAGATGGAATGATGTCCCCAAAGGGTATAGATACACCTCTACCAAGGCATCTACGAATGAGCTGTATTTACATTTCTGTGGCTTTTTCTTTTGGTGGGTGGAACTTCAGTGATGATGGCATTGGAGGGTGTGGCTTTGCATGCCAAAGAATGTAGCCTAATGCCTCTGAAGTCCCTTGGAGAGGTGATTTATTTGTGCATTTTAGCTCCAACTACCTGGTTGAGAAGTAGGTTTTGCTGGCTGCTGACAGTTCTGCTGACTTCTTGTTGGCTGTGCACAGCTCACACACAGGACTCCCACAGTCAGACCTACCCTCCCGTCTCTGTACAGCACACTAAGGAGACCAAGGTGAAAACATCTTGGAAAAACCTTTCAAATGCCTGGTAACCACCAGGTATGAACCCTGGACGAGACTATTGCTTTCTTTATAGGCAAAGATTCTCACATTTACCTCAGTAGCATCCTCTCTAGTCTAGAACCATGATGTCCAACACAGTAGGTACCAGCCACGTGTGCCTCTTGAGCACCTGAAATTGGCCAGCCTGGTTTGAGATGTGCTGTTCAGAGTGAAATCCATGCTGGAATCCTAAAGACATAGTATGAAAAAAGAATGTAAAATGTCAATACTTTTTTCAGTTACATGTTGAAATGATATTTTGGATAGACCAGGTTAAACAAAAATATATAATTAGGTTTAATTTCACTTGTTGGTTTTTTTTGTTTACTCTTTTCAACGTGGCCACTAGAGAATTTTAAATCACATACATGACACAAATTATATTTTGATCTAGAGAAAGTGTTGTAATACTTGTTCATTCCCTCCACCAATGTTCCTTAGTGCCTGATGTGCTGGAATAAGTGAGATCCAGGCTGTGTTCTCAGAGCCCTGGGGTTGGGGCAGGAACATAATCACACACAGAATAACAGAGTGAGTGCTGCAGGACCTCCAAGGAAAGAAAAACTGGTGAAAAAATCAGAGAAAACTTAAAAAGAAAAGGCAAGTTTTAGGACACACAGGGGTATTAGCAGCCAAAGGAAAGGAAGGCAGTAATGTGTGAAGAGGCACAGATGTAGGGAGATGCCTGGCATGTTTCAACAAAACACAAGTTCAACTGGGTGCAGCTTTTAGTACAAATAGGGGAGTAATGGAGCTGCCGTGGAGAAGACAGGCCGGGAGACTGTACTTAGAATTAAAAGGCGTCTAAGCTGTCTAACTGTAATGTGCCAAAGAATCATTTGAGAAGATTTTTAAAAGCCAGACATCCAGAGGCTTTGACCCTGATGACTTAGGCCTTAGAACCTGCATTTCCCAGATGCAGTCCCACTTTGAAAAAGGTTACTACAGGTAAGGGGTGGTCAGTTAAGCAGCAACATGCTCATGTCTACATTTAAGAAAGATACTCTGAGAACATAAGGAGGGTGGCTGGGGAGTGATCTTCTCAGGCTATGGAGGGAATCAGCTATTTCAGTCATCAAGGTGAAAAATGATGGTCTGTCTTTGTCACTTTGGGCTGCTGTAACAAAATACCATAGAACTGGGTGGCTCAAACAGCAGAAATTTATTCCTCTGAAGCCCTTTCCAGCCCTGAAGGCTGGAAAGTCCAAGATCAATGTGCTGGCTGATTCAGGGTCTGGTGAGAGTATTCTTTGTACCTTTCAGAGGGAGAGAGAAAGAAACAGAATTTCTCTTGTGTTTCTACCTATAAAGTCATTAATCCCATTCTTGAGGGCTCTGTCTTTATGACCTAATTGCGCACCCCCAAAGGCTCACCTCCAAATACCATCACATTGGTGGTTAGAGCTTCAACATATGAATGGAGGGATAAGGATGGGAACACAAGTATTTAATTTAGTCCATAGCAGGGCCTGAAGTAGGGCAACAGAATTTCAAATGGGAAGGGGAGATGATTGCCAGAGATATTTAGGTAAAATTGTCAGGCTCTCATGACCAACTTCACAAATGAGGTAGCCACCTTAGCCAATTCTGTGCTTGGTTCTCAATAGTCTGTATGGGATCCGTGCATTGTGCCTGATATTTCTGGAAATCTCCATTTTTCTCCAAATGACTCTAAAAGTTTCAGCTTCACAGAAACCTAAAGCATTGCTACCAGAGAGAAGGAGAAGGGAAGACTCTTTTCCCTCGCTTCTGTGAGGCTAACCACTTAGAGCAGTGGTTCTCAACCTTCCTAATGCCGCGATGTATTTTCATCGTTACAAAGGGGTTACAACCCACAGGTTGCGAACCGCTGACTTAGAGGATGGCTTAAAAAAAAAAGGGTGAGTCTCATAACTGAGAAAGCAATCATAAATGAAAAGGTAAGCTTATTTATTATCTGAAACAGAAAAAGAGACAGAAAGTGATTGAATGCATGTTATAATCTTTCTTGCCACACGTTGAACCATAGGAATTATTGAGATTCCCTCAAATTTAACAGACTTACCCCTCCAAAATTTATTTTGATCTAATGATCTTAACTGATTTAAGTTTCCTCATGGGCATGGCATTGTGCTAAGTGCTGTGCTGAGCGAGTTAAGCGAGTGGGAATGTTGCTACAGTGAGAACCCAAGGGTAATGACGCAGTCAAAAACGATACCTCCTCTTTCCATTTGCTCACATGAGATCCACCTCAGATCCAGCATCTAGGTTAATGCTGAACATTAGCCCTGCCACACATCAGCAGCTGGCCCCACCGCCACCCTCACCTAGTCTGCAGATAGTGACAGGTGATCTCCACAGGCTTTTAACAGGCTATCAGGTCACACACAGTACTTTACCCAGAAAAACTCACTTATGTATCTCATCAGTGATCAAGTTCAAGTACTTCATATTTGTAGTTTAAAAGCCCAAAATGCGTTAGTTTATCATAGCCCAGCTTCATGACACTGATGCATGTGCTTGTACCGAGTGGCTATGAGCTTGGTGCTCTTTGATTTAAGTGCAGGAAGCTTTTATTTTTGAATTTCTACCTTCTCATGGCAATACATCAAACAATCAGTTTTAATATCTTTAGGGTTAAGTGCACTCATGTAATTTAGGATTAAATGATTTTTATTAAGCACTTTTACAGACTATCTACGTGCTATACAACTCCACTGATTAAGGATCATGGTGACTGGTAAAACAGCAGCCCCCACGAATTAGGGAAGCATTAGTGAAATGCATTTTCTGAATACATCACAGAATGCATTCAGTACTAAGTAACTCAAACATCATGAGAGAGTTTGAATGAAAATTTCCCCTCACAAAGAAAACGCACAGATGCACCCTGTGGGCTATATTGTATTCTATTAGTGACAAATTTCCCAATTGTTGGTATTTCTGCTTGTTTGGTCTATAATTTTCCGCACTTTACTCTCACCTCACCCACACCAGAAACTCAACTTGTAAGTCTAGTTGGGGTTATTTCTCTTGCAGGCTGCTAAGAAGGGGGGTTGGGAGAAGTCAACCTACCTGGCTCAGTCTCCCTTGTAAATAATTGCAGTAGGGCTTCTTACCAGTAGAGGGCAGCATAAATCTGTTGGCTTGCACATGCTCAGAGAGGCTTTGGGCTTCACCCCTATTTAAAGGCAGACTGGAAACTGGGGTGTGTCTGGCAGGTGCCACTGTCACAAATACCATGTGATGGTGCCTGCTGTTGAATCAGATCACATCTCCAACTCATTGCTACTTGATCAAAATTAATTAAAACGTCCCCTTTGACTACTGTTTCAGCTGGGCATGGTTGCAGAGGCCAAGGGCAGATACCCGAGCTTACTCTAGAATTCTTTGGAGAATCACAGAGGTTCATTTTTGGCTTAGAGGCATTTGCTCTTAATTTCTGTTTGTTCTTCTTTCTTTTGTTTGTGTTTCTTTGTTCTTTAGGCACCTCCCCTCCAAGGCAAACCAAACCTAAATACTTGAAAGATAAATCATTCAATCTGTGGTTGTATGAGCTGGGAAACTTTCTCTTCACCTCCATCAAAAGGCTATGGAGAGGCCAGAGGACCTTGTTCACTCCATGTGAACTAGCATCCATTCTTCCAACTAGTTCAACTAGCTGCTCTGTAAAGCTGTCAGGCTGCAGTTGTGGTTGGAAAATGTTTCTCAGCCTCATGACAGCAGGGTTGATGGTTCTGATGGTGTCAAAGGTCGAGGGCAAAACAATACTAATAGAACTGCTCTTTCCTTTATGGAGAATTAGTCTAATATGATGAATGATGCTAAAAGTGTCACTTACCTTGCTGGTGACACATCTCTCACCAGTGGGAAGCCTATCATTATCTTTAATTTTTTTTTAAGGAATGAAAATAGTTTTATAGATGCCACAAAGACTGAGTGGTGAACATCAACTCAAACCTTAAGCCCTGCTTGAGTTTGCAAGTACAGGAAAGAGCCAGGGGAAGTCTCTTCCTTCTAAGAGGTAAGGTTGGGTTGCCCCCAGAGAGAGCAGTGGGGTCACCTAACTGGGAGACTGGAGGGAAGATCGGATGGAAAGACAGACCAGAGGAAGGAGAAAGAACTCAGGTGAAGAGGGTACCCCTGGCAAAAGTGGGCAGGTTGAAGGCCTAGGGAGACAGATTCTTTGGTATTCCTAATTCTGGAAGACCTTGTCCCTTGGTTGGTACAATGGAGCATCTGAGTTCAACTTTCATTTTTTTCCTGCCATACCACTTAGAGATCTGCCTGACTATTCAGTAAAACACTTTACTTTTCTATGTCGTAGTCTCCAGGGCTTGGTTTCATGGAGGCTGATAGACTTGGCAGGAGGACTCCATCCTTGAGGACTTGCATGGCAAAGGCAGGTGGAGACTGGCTCTTTTCTGTGTATTTCCTTAGATTATCCAAAGCACAGGGATCGATGGCCCAGAGAGATGCCAAGACTAACCTAAATTCTCTGCTGCTCCCAGTTTGTAACTTCTTTGGGACCATTGAAAGTTCTGAACCAAAAAAAAATGTGATTTTGTTTCTGATTTTCTTTCCAACCTAATAATTTCTGGCCTGAGGGCTTGTCTTTTTTGGCTAGGTTTCCTTCCTCCATACTTCCACACTCTGTCCTTAGACCTGCCATAGCTTTTATCAATAGTAATGAAATTTCCTTTCTAGGTTGTGAGCTTCACAAGTGCAGAGATACTGTCAACTTTTCCATGGTTCTAGCCCCAGTGCATATTATAATGCCTATACAAAATAGTTGATCAAGAAATGCTTGTCTTAGCACATTTAATTCCTATAATTTCTATTGTTACCTTCCATTTAACAGATAAGAAAACCAAGACTTCTGCAGTGACATAAGCTTTTCAGGTTCCAAGACTAGACTCTAGTATATAATTCAGGAAGAGGTGTTATTTGAATGGGACCTAGAAGGGTAAGTAGAATTTCAACAGGTAAAGATGAAAAAAAATGCCCTCTGGCTTGGTACCTGTAGGTCAGCGGCTAGGGTGCCAGTCACATACACTGGAGCTGGTGGGCTCAAATCCATCTTGGGCCTGCCAAACAACACTGACAACTACAACCAAAAAAAAAAAAAAAAAAAAAAAATAGCTGGGCATTGTGGTGGGTGCCTGGAGTCCAAGCTACTGGAAGGCTGAGGTAAGAGAATTGCTTAAGTTCAAAAGTTTGAGGTTGCTGTGAACTGTGATGCCATGCCATGTCTACCGATGGTGACATAGTGAGACTGTCTCAAAAAAAAAAAGTAGAACTAAGCACAAGAATATAAGCATGGAAATAGCAAAGCCCACAGTATATTTGGGGACTGATAATTGCCCACTTTGGGGATTATCAGTAGAGTGGAAGAGAAGACCTCAAACGGAGGTTAGAGTAACAGTGGAGTGACAATAATAAGAGTAGATAACATTTATTGAGCATTTAATACATGCCAACATGATTCCGAGCACTCAAATGTAAAAAAAAGAAAAAATACATTCACAAATGGCTAATACATGCCCATTGCAAAAAAGAAGTTTTAAGGAGCAAAAGCTCATACAACGAAAAGTAAGATTCCCTCTCATGTCTGTATCTTCCTCTATCTCATTTCCCTTTCCCGAGGCAACCACTGCCGTGTTTTTTATAGATCCTTCTAGAGAGCAATGTTTCGTGCATATGCAGGCATGTATGTATATGCCATTCCACAAAGATGGCCAGGTACCGTTAACAATGAACTGTTATACTCCTTGCTTTTTTCGTTTTTGATGTATTAGAAATCAGCTCATGTCGATATCATGGAGCTGCCCTTTTTTAAAACTGCTTCTTAGTCTCCCGAGATACAGATGTACTATAATCTATTTAAGCAGCTTCCTCCTAAGACATTGCGGATGGTGCAAATCTTTTGCTGTCACAATCAACTGTATTAACTATCTTTGTATGTTTTGCTTTGAATTCATTCATATGAGAAGGCTATTTTCTAGAACTGGGATTAACGAGTTAAAAGGAATGTGCCTTTAAACTTTTCATAGCTAGTATAAAATTGCTTTCTTAGGAAGTTATACTACTCTATAATCTTACCCACAACGAACTACCTATAAATCGAGTGTGTTCATTTTCTTTTTTTAAAATGTTACTTTGTTGGTCTTTTCTTGTTGATTTGTATGCCCTCTTTATATATTAGCCCCTTATGTGTTATACATCTTATAATTTTTTCCTTAATTTGTTATTATTATTCTGATATTGTCTGTAGTATTTTAATTTTTTAAATATTTTATTTGGAAAGTTTCAAATATATACCTAAACAGAAAGAATAGTTTAATAAATCCTTACAGTCCAAATACACAGAATTATCAAATTATATACAAATGAAATCCATTTCTCACCACTCCTCCCTGGCCTGCTGGATTATTTTTAAATGTCATTCTACAATTTTTTGTCTATGAACATTATAGTCCTGCAGTGATTTTAATACTTTGCAGTCAAATTTATTAGTCTTTCATTTTGTGATTTCTGGTGTATATATCACTCTGAGAATATAGTCACAAAAAACTTTTGAGGTGAGTAATATGTCAAAGATGAGGAAAACTGAGCCACAGAGAAGTGGGGGTAATGTGCCTGAGGTGGCACAGATTAGAATGGGTAGGAGCTAGGACCAAACCCTGGAGACCAGTGCAGGGCTCCCTCTCCTGACCATCACACTGTGCCTCTGCCCATGAGCCTGAACCAGCCAGGCCAAGCAAGACTGAAACCTCAAGTTGGCACTCAAGTTCATTCACGGCTGCTGAACACAGAAGCAGTGGGTTGCACGGTGGCTGCTTCCAAAAGCAGGAGGAGGAGGGAGTTTGGCACAGAACCCTTTACAATCATATGAAAGCTACTGGACTCTGTCCCTAAAAAGTATGCATATTTACGCACATGGGCACAAACGCACACATGCACACCCTCCACCCCACCCCACCCCACCCTCCACACACAAGCCTTCAGGAACTTGCTTATCTTCACCCTCGAACCTGGATTGGATACTTACCAGTTGTTTTTTGCCATTCAGTTCCCTAGAGAACAGTGTGCTTTGATTATATTTGTATTTGTAGGCAGGTGAGGATGACCTACTTAATCAATACATCTAAAGGCTAAGAGGTAAGTTATATTATTCAGGTTCTATAACAAAGCTTATGCTAATCTAACCTGACATGTGGCCTGTTGGGTTAATATGATTTGGATTACATGTAACATTTTCAGAAATTGATGTTTTTGTTGCTGGTTTCTCCTGACATTTTTGAACTATAATATGGAATGCGATACTTCTCCAACAAAGAAGGTAATTCTCACTAGTGAAGGTAATTAAAGGTTATTTGATCATATTACAGCAATGAAATGATGTTTTTGCCACACAATAGGTTTCCTAATTGGTGATCCAAGGATGACCATGTTCATTTTCTGCCCATAGAGATTTCCTACTGTGCATGGCATTATCTCTTAATATTGTGATAGCAGCAAATGATGGTTATATCCAGTAAGAAAATTAATTGACAATGCTTCAACAATCATTATAAAAGGCCTAATAATGCTAATTTAGGTATAGGATGAGTCATCTAATTAGTTAATTAAATAGCACCTTACCACCAGACTCTTATAACTGAGCACTCTGTGTTGTAGGTGTTTGACAGGGATGAACAAGACCAAGGGAAGGTAAATGAATGCACACCATCCCCACAAAGGCATGTAATGTTGACAGTTATAAAAGCACAAGCAAAAGCAATCATTTTACTCAAAATCAGAACTCAAAATTAGCCACATTTTTAAACAACAATTTTAGAAGTATTATTTTGCTTCTATTTTATGAAGAAAATATATTTCAGTTTATTTACTAGCTTTATGCCCCCCTCCCCGATGTCTTTAAATCTTGATTTAATGTCTGGAGATCAAAATGCTTGCCCAAGTTTATTACTCTTTGGTTTATCTTAAAGAAAATAATTAAATCGCTGTTATCAGGTTGAAAACTGCTAATACCTCCATCTATTTAACTTTTCTCTTAGTTGCAATATTTGTATCTACTTTCTAAAACTTGTATGCACATACAGGCCATAAACAAAAATGAGGGTTGCTAATTTTAATTAGCTTGTCTAGCTGGTGGTCCCACATAGCTGGGGATTCCGAGATCCGAGTTATTTCTCCCCTTTCAGCTTTTGTTATTTCACGCTAATAGGTTTTTGTATTTTTAGCCTGTCTTCATGTGAGAAGTACCCTGTCCCTTCATTGAGTTTAGCTGCTTTTTCCTAGGCCTTTCCAGATGTCCTGATCCTTTTTTGGGGGGGGAGGGGAGAGTTTGCAGGAGGAAAGCTTTGCGATAACCAGAATATCACATATTGCTCATCTGAATATAACATAATTGCTTAGAAAGAACATCTGTTTCTACCAAGAGGGTGAAATATTCCTTTTCTAACTGCCAGCTTGGAATGACTAATTTAAAATGTTTTGTGTTATAACGTAGGAAATGGTTTCTTTTCTTAAAAAAAAAAAAAGGTATTGAACATGATTACAATAAAAGCTATCTAATGACTGAATGAAAGTTCAACATTTTCTTAAAGAGTTTAGAAAAACATAATGGATTTTCTTCCTGTCAATTCAAATATTCCTAGGTCATCCCATCTGGCCTTCTGCCACAGTGCACCTATAATTCCTTATTTTAAAATATTAATTAACTTTTAAGCATAAGTCTTTTAGCCCTGGATACAGTACTGCCTATAAGAAGGAAATAACATGACTGAGGTGAAGAATGGTGTTTCCTGGAATAGGTATTGTTTGCCAAGCTGAACCCAAGAGCCCTACAGAAAGTAGCAAAAGACATTATAGAAGAGTAAGCAGACATTTTTACAAGGTCACTTCATTCAGACTGGAAAGTGGCCAGCACAATGTCATTATTTACAACAGGATCTGGGAACACTTGAGGAAATTACAGACCATTTAGTTTTGATTCCATTGTGGGGGGCAAAGTCTTAGGAAGTATTTTAGGAGATTAAATGGGGAACACTGAGAAAAGCACAGCTTGATTAAAGATAGCCAATGTAGTCTCTGGAATAAAAAAGTCATGCTTCGATAATTTTTTGACTTCTTTAAGGAAGTAAATGCCAAGAAAATCAAATGAATGCCTCAAAATTCTCTATTCTAAATTTCCAGGAGGTGTTTGTTAAAGTTTTCCTTCACAAATTAGCACCCACAAGAAGTGGCTCTTAACACTGGAGAAATGCAGAGGACAAAGATTAATTGTGCATTAAATTCTTTTTAAAATGACAAGGAATCAGAGAATATAGGGCCCAAAGAATTTTACTGAAACAAAGATAGTAGAAATAGTCTGAATCTTTACCTCCAGCATCAGCATTGTATTTTCTGCTTTTATTATGTAATTAGACAGAATTTTTTAATGTGGCAATGGAAAAAATGGAAATCCTTGACTTTCGAGCATATACGTGGTATAGTCTAATAAACATAACACTGATTCAGATATGTCTAGATAGAGAACTAGGCAAACATATAACAAAAATTTAATAAAACTGACTCTTTGACTGATAGTAGTGGGGAAAACATGTTTGTTTTAAAAATTCAGGATAAGCATTCCTAGAGCTTCTTTTTGGGCCAAGGAAGGGCAAACCCCATAACCATGAAAGGAACAGCAGGCCAGGGTATTTCCTAGGTGAGGAAAGGCTCTGTCTGGAAGGACAGCCAGGCTCTCAGCTTAGGCAGGAGTGAGATGGCCCAGGAGGGCTAATCTGTGACTTCGCATGAACCAGTTAACTGAAAACAAATACGAAATAAACCAAGAATAAGCAAACAGAGTGACCATGACTGAAAGCCTCAATGTCCTTTCCAGTTTTAAAATACTATACTCTTTCAGGGGCTCCTCAGAAAGTCTTTTCTGATTGGACAGGACAGAGTTCCTGGGACGTGACCTGGGAATGTGCACCACCCTCTAGAAGGTCAGGTTGCTGCCACTGACGGGGAGAAGAGTTCCCCACACAGCTGACGGTTACTAAGTACTACTGAGTACTGACTGCGGCCCAGGCGCTGCACTAAGAATTTAACATGCGTGATCATTTACTCACATTCTCTCTAAAATACTAATAATAGGTAGTTGACTTTAATTATCTCCATTATGTAGTTGAAGAAACTGAACTAGAGAGGGGATGTAACTCACTGAAGATCTGCATAGCCGGGCAGTGCCTGTGGCTCAAAGGAGTAGGGCGCTGGTCCCATGTACCAGAGGTCACAGGTTCAAACCTGGTCCTGGCCAAAAAAAAAAGAAGATCTGCATAGCCAGTAAGTTAAAGTTACTGGGACCAGTTATTTTAGGCCAGTATATGAAAATGTCCCACTTTGCCTGATCATAAGACCTATCTTAGGTGCTTGATACAAATACATATTCCGAGTGCCTCCCCTACAGCTCCTAGGAAATAGATTCTAGGGTAGGGCCTGAGAATAAAATTTTTTACAAGCACCAAAGTGAGCCTTTCGATCAGCTCTGTTTAAGATATGCCCTAATACCATGCGGCCTCCCAGAAAACTGGAGTTGTGTATCCAAAAGCCTGGCAGACGCTGGTAGCTAGAAGGATGTGTGATATGTGTAGAAGGCATAGTGTCCACCCTCCACCAGGCTCAGAGCCTGGAGTCCCCAGGGCAGCATGACATCAGGAGGCTGCAGCCATCCGTTTGCCCACCAGCCACACTTGCCCTCCTCGTGTCAAGAGCTCATGTGAGGAAGCTATCTGTGTCTTAAAATGGGTCCTCTCCCTGCCGCCTCCTCCTTGGCGGTATCGGTGCTGCCTCAGCCAGCTGAAGAACCAGCAGGCTGGGTGACAGGCAAGGAGGGAGACCTCCAAGCCCCACCGGAGGCTCCAATAGCCAAAAAGGCCCGCCGAGGAGACACCTGTGCCTTGGTGTCTCCTTCACTTTACACTTAAGAATAAATGTGGAACCCCCATTTCCTATGCCTAGGTCAATTTCATGTGAATTTCCTAGGACTCAATTCCGTGAATGGACTGTGTCCATTCATTGATACATTCAGTCACTTTGCCCCCGGCGGAAGGGACTGTGTTCCTTCCTTTCCTGGCCAAGGAACCCATACACCTATATATACCCCGAGACTAAAAGCCTAAAGGGGGAGACGCGGAAAGACCGGGAGAGAAACGGAGAGAGCTTTTCTCTCCCCACTTGAGTTCTCTCTCTCTACCAGGAGCTTTAGTG
>CAUYRH010052531.1:0-31435 GCA_963574655.1 Perodicticus potto | reverse complement strand
TTCTCCTATGATGGCTCCACACAGCCCACCACCAAACACTGATAGCTCGGTCTGGCTCAGTGGCTCAGTCTGGAGCCCCAGACAACACTCAAAGACTCCCAAACTCTTGACCCATTTTTCCCAAGGCAGTTCAACTGAGTGCCAAGTCCAAAAGAAACCCGAACAGCTCACAGGTAAGGCCTTTCCAGTTTGCAGTCTCACTGCTGCTGTAGCCACAGCTGCTGGCAGGATTACACCGAACAAACACACGTAAGCACTTGCCAGATCTCCGCTGCTTTTGCCTTCCTCAGGGGTCCAGAAGTCTCATGCTGTCTCCCTATGTCCCCAAAGGGATGTTTCTGGGCAGATCTCGCCAGCCAGAGATGCCTGAATGCTTCTCTTCCCAGTCTCACCGTGCCCAGTTGCAAGGAAGCTGTTACTGGGTCGCCATCTTGGCTCCTCCCACCAAAAAGTGGTATTTTTAAATGATGGTGACTCACGCCTGTAATTCCTGCACTTGGGAGGCTGAGGCAGGTGTTGCCTGAGCTCACGAGTTTGAGACCAGCCTGAGCCAGAGCGAGACCCTATCTCTAAAATAGCCGGGCCTTGTGGAGGGCGCCTGTAGTCCCAGCTACTTGGGAGGCTGAGGCAAGAGAATTGCTTAAGCCCAGGAGTTTGAGGTTGCTGTGAGCTGTGACGCCACGCACTCTACCCAGGACGACAAACTGAGAGTCTCTCTCGAATCAATCAATCAATCAATCAATCAATCAATAAATAAAAATAAAAATTTTAACTCCAGTTCTCTTCTCCTACTTGGATCTTACCTACAGAATTAAGTCATAGAGATTGACTATAAATAACAGGTAAGAAGAACTCAAATTATAACCAAAGACAAGTTCCCATTCAATAGAAAAAGTGATCCTACCAAGGTGGGGAGAGTAGGAAAGAGAAGGAATATTGCTAGACTTGTGTGAGTCCTGGGACTAGTGGGTGTGTCCTTGTGGAAAGTCCACACTAATCTGCTCTCCTGTGTTGTTCATTTCACCTTACACAAACCTTAGTAAGAAAAAAGAGAGGGAGCGGGAAAAGGAAGGAAATTAAGAGAGAAGGAGGGAGAGAAGGATAACAGAAGAAAGGTAACAGAGGGGGGACAAGGGATGCTTCCATGAAGAGTGTTTTTTCCCTATTTTTGTCTGAGATTGGTTTACAAAGTACATGACACAGGCTACAAAAAGATTATTATCAATATATTCACCTCCACAGAGATTTATCTTTGTGACTCTTGAAAGTAACTTAGCATTTAAACATTGAGAAACAAGAAAGGGAAAATGTTTTAGGGTGAAAATCTTTTGATTGCGTTAACCCTTAGAAGATTTTCAGAGGTAGAAATCTGACAAATGACTGCTATTCAGTTTTATCTACAGTTGACCTTTTTTTATGTGATATAAGAAAATGTGGAAGAAACTGACGCCCCAAAAGTATAGTTCACTGCCAAAAATCTGAATTTTGTTTCATGAAATGCCACTGGAATAAAGCATATCTTCATTGATACAGAATTTCTCAGTGTAGTTGCACAAATGTGCTGGTGTGTGATATTCAGCAACAAAACCCAAAAATGTATAACTGCCGATGTTTCAGATCTGTTTTCAGAAACCACCATATCCAATACCAGAGAAGAAGGGAATTGTATCGCCTCATCTGCTGTGAGCTGCAAGTGCCTGGGATCTTGTTCCATGGGGGAATCATGTCATAGGAGCTAAGTACCATGAACACAGAAAATTTAATAAAAGACTCAGTGACAGCCAGAAGCCCTCAAGGTGAGGTGGTGCTATAGTTTTATTACCATAAACGTGCCTGTATAATAAAACCATTACAGAGGCACAGTAAATATTGTAAATCATGCATTCTCTCCTATAAAAGCTCATAATGAACTGAGCATAAATATCAGTAAAATATAGGAATAACACAACTTCTCAAATACATGCTGCATAGTAATGAAGACAGAAGTTTATTCTCCCCTTCTTTCAGGGACAGCTTTAAATACTGTTGCCAGCCGGGGAAACCCAGTAATAAAAAGGAACTGATAGAAAACCAAAGGCTGGAAAACAGTGACATCTCACTGCAGTGACCCTGTCACTAACTGGCAGCAAATTCTTGCCGTGGTGTTTTGTTTTGTTTTGTTTTTTCTTTTTTAGAAGACAGGATTTATCAACTTTCTTTTGGTAATTATGTGCACTCACTCGAGTCACTGAAACAGTCCATTGCTTATCTAGAAGCACCTCTGGTTATGTCTTGTGTATGGAACCCTGAGTAGTTTCAAGCCTCTATTATCCCACCGGCTTTTGACACTGCTTTCCTTCAGGGATAAATCCAATGAATCTATTCTAATCATGTAACCTATTTCTTTTGCCACCGATTTGTTTAGGACTGGGTATGAGCCAAGATTCAGTCAGTGTAATGTGGGTATAGAGACTCTTTCCAGTAGGACTTATATAATAAATAGGATGGTGTTGGTTAAGCTGGTCCATGGTCCACTTATAACTATTTGATAACCATAAATGGAAGACATCTTTGGATAAAGCCAATAAATCAACTTGGTGTAAAGAAATATGGAAATAACTGGAATTCTTGAGAAAGCTGGTGAACTACTTAATCAACTTAACTCTTGTAATGTGAGACAGTTTTTTCTAGATGTTTAGGCTAGTGAAGTTGGGATTGTCTGTTACTTGCAGTTGAAATCACTTCAGAGATAAATACATGATTTTTAGGAAAAAAAATCACAATTTATAGGAAAAACTAATTTCAAGAGACAACTATTTAAACATTTCAATGGAATTGAGATATTCTTATATTACAAAGCAAAGATGAGACGGTAATAGAGAGGCCTATTTTGGTTAGATGAATGTCATACATGGATTCCATGTTACTTTTGACAGAAAGGGTTTTTATGGCATACATATTCAAATTTTTCTTAACTCTTAATATCCTTTCTTGTAGAAAATCAGGAAAATGTCATAGAAATTTGGGAAAATTCATACTACCCCATTTTTCTTTTTTTTTTTTGAGACAGTATCTCATTTTTTCATCCTCGGTGGAGTTCTGCAGCATCACAGCTCACAGTAACCTCAAACCTTAATAGTGATTCTCTTGTCTCAGCTTCCTGAGTAGTTGGGACTACAGGTGCCCACCACAATGCCAGGCTATTTTTAGAGATGAGGTCTCACTGTGGCTTAGGCTGGTCTCGAACCTGTGAGCTCAGGCAACCCACCTGCCTCAGCCTTCCAGAGTGCTGGGATTACAGGTGTGAGCCACCATACTCGGCCCCATACTACCCCATTTTAGATAACATTTTGAGAAAATGTTTTTGTTTCATATTCTGATATGTCATTTTTTGCATTATTCTCCAAATTCTGTATACTAAGGGATAAAATAATTATTTTTAGTTTTAGAGAAGTTTTACCCAAATTATGATTTTACTGGAGTGTATCATGTTTTCTTTTGTATATTTTCAGGCTAACAACCTTGTATAATATTAACAAGTAAATTATCAACATCTATATTATAATTATTTTTGTATTCTTGTTTTGGTATAATAATAAGCCCAAAAGGCATATACATATTGCCTATTTATAAAAATCCTCAGACTAATGAGATGAATTTGTTAGTTGAAATCACAGCCTTTGTAACCAAGGAATTACACAGGCCATGAGCTAAATGGAATTCATTTTTTTTATGACTATGACTTTCTTAAATGATAGTCAGTAAAATATTAAAAATGTCAAATATACCAAAAAATATATTATTTTAGTTAGAGTGCATAACATTAATTCAGAAATTGATTTTGATTAAATGCTTTCCATTGATGTTATTATATCAAAGATGATAGCCCTAAAGAAATACACTTTTAATTTATAAGTTATGTATTTAGTAGCCTAATTTGATATTTTCACTTTTTGAAACTTTATTTGGGCAAGGAGTTATTGGCAATTAATTCACTCAATAGTTAACTGTCGAGGCTATCTATCCATTTAAGTCAGATACCATGCCAAGTGCTAAAGAACAAAATATATAATTTCCAAAACATAGGAGTAAGGCTATGAAGGTAGGTAGTCACCAAATAAGCAAAATTTAATATCAATAACAATAGCACAGAATATGTAGTAACTATAAATAAAGTAATGCAATGTTGATTGTCATGCTTTCATTTATAAAATACCAAGATAAGGATTTAGGTTGAGGGAGTGCATTTTCATAAGTTTAGCAGAAAAGGCCCAGATGTGGAAATGGTCTTTCTGGAACCCAGGTGATGAAAAAAAACTGATTTATGCATGAGCAGAGGAATTGACCTGAAATCCCTAAACAACACGTCCAAAGACCTGGAAACTGAAGAGGCTTGTTGCATTTAAATATAAATAAACTCAGGTGAATCTCTATCACAGTTCTTATACGTGTTTCTATTAGACTTATTTTTCTCTACCATTCTATCTCTATCTCTTGCCTCCTTTTTCCTTTATTGTTTCTCTCCCTTTCTTTACAGAAATAAATAAATGAAAATTGTACCACTCTAAAACCGTAGTGGTTTTTAGAATAATTCTATGATTGAAGTGCCAAATTTTCTCTTTGAATCTTTACTGAGTGTATAATTGATGAGGTGTCAGATGTAAATGAGAAGGAATAAGACTGGAACAAGAGCATTTAGCTTCTGGTACTTCTAATCGAGTTCTAAATACATGTCCCTTTTTATATCTGAATGTTTCCCTTTGTGTCTGACTTTCCAATTCACCTTGAATCTATATTTAAATTTATAATATGAATTACGTTTTTCCCTCCTAGACTTGCCCAGGTGTTTTTCTAGGACATTCCTTGAGGAACGAATAGTCTTTTATATACATTAGGGTTTGAAAGTGAATGAAGGTATAGTTAAGATCTTACTGGTTGTGCAAACACCTTTAAACTTGATCAGGTCTCATGTATTTATTTTTGTTGTTGCTACCATTGCCATTAGTGTCTTCTTCATATCTTTAGGAGTTGTTCCTGTACTTTCTACTAGGATTTTAATCGTTTCATGTCTTATCTTTAAATCTTTTAACCATCATGAGTTAATTTTTGTGAGTGGTGAGAGGTACCGGTCCTGTTTCAGTATTTTACATGTGGCCATTCAGTTCTCTAAGCACCATTTAAGGAGTAGGGGTGATTTTACTCAGTGTATGATTTGGTTTGCTTTGTCAAAAATCAGATGGAAATTTGAGAAGGTTTCATCTCTAGATTCTCTTCATAGGTCAGCATCTCTGTGTTACTCTAATAGCATACTGTTTGGATCAGGATAGCCTTGCACTATAGCCTGATGGCGATGTAATGATGCCTCCAGATTTGCTCTGATATCACAGGATTGCAGTGGCTACTTGGGGTCTTTTATGATTCCATATGAAGCATATAACTACTTTTTCTTTCTTTCTTTCTTTTTTTTTAGAGACAGAGTCTCAGTTTGTCACCCTCGGTAGAGTGCTATGGCGTCACAGCTCACAGCAACCTCCAGCTCTTGAGCTTAGGTGATTCTCTTGCCTCAGCCTCATGAGTACCTGGGACTACAGGCTCCAGCCACAAAGCCTAGCTATTTTTTGTTGCAGTTTGCCCAGGGCAAGGTTTGAACTTGCCACCCTCGATATATGGAGCCAGCGTCCTACTCACTGAGCCACCGGCACTGCCCCCAGAACCACTTTCTCAAGACCTTCAAAATATGACATTGGTATTTTAATAGGGATTGCATTGAATCTGTCAATCACTTTGGGTGTATAGACGTTTTAACCATGTTGATTCTCCTAATCCATGAGCATGATGTATTTTCCAGCTGTTAACATCTTCTGCAATTTCTTTACTCAGTGTTTCATAGTTCTTTCTATAGAGATCCTTGAACTCCTTTGTTAATTATATTCCAAGGTATTTCACTTTATTTGATGTTACTATGAAGGTATCATGTCTTTGATTTGATTCTCAGCTTGACTTTTATTGGTGTATATGAAAGCTACTGAGTTTTGTATATTGATTTTATATCCTGAGATGATGTTGCAATTATTTATCAATTCCAGGAGTCTCTTGGTTGAGTCCTTGGGGTTTTCTAGGTATAAGATCATATCATCAGCAAAGATCAATAGTTTGACCTACTCTGTCCACATTTGGATACTCTTGATATCCTTCTCCTGTCTGATTGGTCTGGGTAGGGCTTCCAGAACTATGCTGAATAGTAGTGGCGATAGTGGACATCCTGGTGTGATTCTAGTTCTAAGCAGGGATGCTTTGCTTTCAACTTTTCTCTGTTTAATATGATTTTGGCTGTGAGTTTATCATAAATGGCTTCTATGTATTTTAGAAATATCCCATCCATGCCAGTTTTCTTAAGGAACACTTAAGAAAAAATTGTGCTGAATTTTTTCAACAGCTTTTCTACACCTATTGAGAGAATGATATGATCTTTGTTTTTACTTCTGTTTATGCCGTGAATTATGTTTCTAGATTTGCATAGGTTGAATGAGTCTTTTGTCCATGTGATGAAGCCCACCTGGTCTAATGAAATTTTTTTTTTTAATATGCAGCTGAATTCTGTTTGCTAAGATTTTATTGAGTATTTCTGCATCTATATTCACTGATGTTGTTGGTCCGCAGTTTTCATTTTCTGTTATGTCCTTCCTGGCTTCAGTAACAAGGTGATATTTGCTTTATGGAAGGAATTAGAGAAATTCTCTTCCTTCTCAATATTATGGAACAGATTCTGAAATATAGGTACAAGATCTTCGTCAAAGGTTTGGTAGAATTCTTATCTGAAACAACCTAGTTCAGGATTTTTTTGTTGTTTTGGACACTTTTTAATTATTGCTCAAGTTTTGGGGCTTGATTTAGATTGGTTCAGTTCTAGTTCTTCCTTGTTGAGTCTAAGGACACAGTGTGATTCCATGAACTTGTCCATTTCTCCCTGTGTTTTCAAATTTCTGGGCATAGGGACTTTTATAGTATTCAGTGATAACGTTTTGTATTTTTGTGGTATTTTTTATTTCCCCTTTTTCATTTTCATTGTGATTATTAAAGGTATGATGTTTTTGTGTCTGGTTAATCTGGCCAAGGGTTTATTAATTTTATTTATATTTTCTATGAACCAACTTCATTAATCTTATATACAGTTCTTTCCTACTCACTTTCAGTTACTTCTGATCTGATCTTGGTAATTCTTTTCTTCTGCTGCAGTTGGGATATTCTTTTTCCAGTTTCGTAACATGACTTACTACATTGTTGATTTGTGATCTTTCTGATATCTGAATGTCAGCAATTAAGGCAATGAGCTTTCCTCATTGCCAGAGACACAATCAACAAAGCAAATAGAAAACCTGTAAAATGAGAGATGATATCTGCATACTACACATTTGACAAATGACTGATAACCAGAATATTCAAAGACCTCAAGCAAATCATCAAGAAAATATTAAACCAGTCTACTGATAATTGGGCAAGAGGTATAAACAGAATTTTTTTCTTTTAGATAGAGTCTCGCTCTGTTGCCCAGGCTAGAGTACCATAGCATTACCTGGCTCACAAAAACCTCAATCTCCTGAGTTTAAGTGATCCTCCTGCCTCAGCTTTCCAAGTAGCTGAGACTGTAGGCATCCACCACAATGCCCAACTAAGCTTTTCTATTTTTGGAAGAGATGGGGACTCACTCTTACTCAGGCTGGTCTCAAACTCCTGAATTCAAACGATCCTCCTGCATTGGCCTCCCGGAGTGCTAGGACTACAGCTGTGAGTCACTACACTAGTGTAGAAACTTTTGCTATGAAAATAGACTAACAGTTGACAAACATGAAAAAAAAATGCTCATTATCTCTAATCATTGTGGAAATGCAGATCAAAACCACACTGAGATATCACTTAGCCCCAGTGAGAATCATAAAGTCCCAAAGCCACAGATGCTGCAGGAACGTGGAAAGAAAGGAAAGCTCACACACTGTTGCTGGAACTGCAAACTAGTAGAACCTCTATGCATAGTAGGAAGGAGATTCCTCAAAGGACTAAAAGGATAAATCATTCATATGTATGTATTTTTTGTGCTGGAGCACTTCAGATCTTCTCTTGCATCTATTCTGAAGTATACAATAAATTATTGTAGATGATTGTCTACAATCAATACTCAAACTTAGTCTATGTAACTGTTAAGTTTTGATGCGTTAAATAGCCTGTCTATATCCCCACCTCCCAACTCTTCCCAGACCCTGGGAACCATCATTTTATTCTCTACCTTCATGACATCAATGTTTTAGCTCCCACATATGAGGAGGAAAACGCCATATTTCTGTGCTTGGCTTATTTTGCTTAATATAATCTTCAGTTCCACCCATATTGCTGCAAATGACAAGTTTTCATTTTTTATGTGGCTGAAAGCACCATCATGTACATATAAAATGTGCCACATTTTTTAATCTGTTCATCTGTTGATGGACCCTTAAGTTGATTCCTTATCTTGGCTATTGTGAAAAGTGAAGTTACAAACATGAGAGTCCAGACAGCCCTCCGATACACTGATTTCCTTTCCTTTTGGTAAATACCCAGTAGTGAGCTTGCTGGATGATAAGGTAGTTCTACTTTTAGCTTCTTGAGAAATGTCCATACTATTTTCCATAATGGCTACACTAATTTACTGTTTTGTACTCTCAACAGTGTATGAGACGTCCCTTTTCTCTGCATCCTCACCAGCATTTTTTATTTTGTTTTATCTTTTTCGTAATAGCCATTCTAAGTGGTGTGTGAATATATCTCATTGTGGCTTTGATTTGTTTGTCCCCAGGTGGTGCCTGTGGCTCAAAGGAGTAGGGTGCCAGCCCCATATGCCGGAGTTGGCGGGTTCAAACCCAGCCCTGACCAAAAACTTATATGTTTGTCCCGGAAGATTAAAGTGATGTTGAGCATTATTTCATTTACCTGCTGGCCGTTTGCATGTTTTCTTCTGAAAAACATCTTACAATATAATGTTGGAAAAGTTTAAAGAAAAACAAAAGTAAGTAAGTAGACCAACCGCTACAATATGAGAAGTATTGCAAGGTAAACACACAAGAGGTCCAGTGACAGGTGCATCAGGTGTTAAGGAAAAGAAGAAAGAAACAGCTTTGATGCTGAGTTCTGACATAGGAAAAGAGATTAGCTCTGCAAGGAGTAGGTAAGAGGGACCCAGACAAAGGGTGGGGCATATGCAAAGGGTCTGAGGCAGGAGGGAGATTAGCATATTTGGGAGTATGAAAGATTTAGTGTAGCTGGAGCCAGGCCAATAAGGAAGTTGGAGAGCAAGTTAGATGAATGCATACATCCTAACATGTTGAGTCTTATAGATCCTGTGAGGTCAAACTGCACCTGGCACAATGACACCTTTTCTTGGCTTCCTCTTATTTGTATCATGCCTCTCTCATATTTTTACTTTTTTCAGAGTATTTGTCTAGTAAACCATTCCTCTCTAAATCCTTGTTTCAAAGTCAGTTTTCAAAATAGTGATAAATTAAGCTTTAAGTCCACCGTATAAAAATGCAGATATTAAAAAATGCAGGCCAGGCACAGTGGATCACGCCTGTAATCCTCGCACTCTGGGAGGACGAGGTGGGTGGATTACCTGAGCTCAAAGGTTCAAGACCAGCCTGAGCCAGTGAGAGAACCTGCCTCACCGTGGTGGGCCCTGGTAGTCCCAGCTGACACAAGAGAATCTTTTGAGTCAAAGAGTTTGAGGTTGCTATGAGCTATGAAGCCGCAGCATTCTACCGAGGGCAACAAAGTAAGACTCTGTCTCAAAAAAACAAAAATGCAATATTGTTTTCAGGGTATTATTAATTGTCAGAGAAAATTACATGGTTAATGAATCATAAACTTCTCAACATGCATTTCCTAGTGATCTGGCTAAAAGTCATAGAGTTAGACTTACCATTTTATAGCTGAGAGAAGCATCTTTAAAATAATCGAATGCATTTTTCTCATTTTTATCAATAAACTGAGGATCAAGCAATTTGGGAATTCTAATTTTCAGCTTGGCAGAAAGGTCGTGCTTTATGACCCTATTATCTTCTCTCTATGGAATATAGCCTAAGTAAGTAGTCATAGACTTAAAGATTAACATATAGATATTTTCTTCTATTACATAGAATAGTAAAAAATCTGTAAGCCATTTAAATGTCTAAAATACAAGAAAGGGTAAACACATTAAAGCATATGCACTGGCATATTTATTCATATAATCAAAAGGCTACTTTAAATTAATATTTAAGAGATATGAAAAAGCTCACAAATTGAAGTGGAAAAAAAAGAATATAAACAGGTACATTCATTATGAGAATAGAATGGAAGGAATATATCCAATTATTAATAGTGGTTATCTCTGGGTAGTTGATTTATATTTTCCTTTAAACCTTTATACATTTTCAAAAACTTTACAGAGCAAGCATACATTACTTTTATCAATATTTGTTTTTAAAAAAGAAATATAAATTGAGACTTACAGAATTAAAAGGACATATTCCAAGGTGAGATGGACACATCACTCAGGGATACAGCTAGAATTTTGATTCTTAATGTCAGTCTCTATTCTCCCATAATACAATATTTGTATGTGTGTCTGTGTGTGTGTGTGTCCACCAGAAAGTTCAAAAGTGAATTGATTGGTTCGACATTCTTTAGTAACTTGATGCCATAGATGGAGCTAGTGTTACTAGCTAATTTTTACGTCTTCCCTTTCTGCTTTTCTCCTTCTGTCTCTTCTCTCTTCTCAACCTCAAACTCTTGGGATCAAGTGATCTTCTTGTCTTAGCCTCCAGAGTAGCTGGGACTACGGACAACCACCTCAAAGTGTTGCTATGCTTTTTAGAGACGGAGTCTCTCTCTTGCTCAGGTTGGTATCATACTCGTGTACTCAAGCAATTCACCTGCCTAAGCTTCCCAGAGTGCTAGGATTACAGGAATGAGCTACCGCACCCAGCCTGTGAATTGTTTTTCTTTCTTTCTTTCTTTCTTTTTTTTTTTTGGCCGGGGCTGGGTTTTAACCCACCACCTCCAGTATGTGGGGCTGGCGCCCTACTCCTTTGAGCCACAGGCACCGCCCCTGAATTTTATTTCTTGATATCTCTGTATCATAGTGTAACTATCCATGTAGCGAAAGATATCTGAATTGTTTCTGGATTGGAGTTACTATTAATAAAGTTGCTATTAATATTTATCCATGAGTTTTTTATTTTTTGTGAGTGAAGTCTTCATTTCTCTGCAATAAATGCTCAAGAGCACAGTTTCTGGATTGCAAAATAAGTGCATGTTCAGTTTTACAAGAGGTGGTTTTCAATAGCAGTGTCAGCGTTTTTGATTCTCACCAGAGACACAGGAGTGCTCCAGGTTCTCCACATCCCATCAACACTTGGCACCGTCATTATTTACTTTAGCCATTTGGTAGATATAGCTTGTTTGTGGTGATATGGTTTTGTGATTTTAACTTGCATTTCACCGGTGGTTAATGTTAGTGAACATCTTGTAATGTGTACACTTGCCATATCCACTTTGGTGGTATGTCTGTTTTAGCCTTTTGTCCATTATCTAGTTGTATTTTTGTCTGTTTGTTTATGTTTGTCTGTATCTACTGCTGTGTTTTGAGAGTTCTTAATAAAGTCTAGATTTTAACCCATTATAGGGTTTTATGGAGTGCAATTTTTTTTGTATACCTATTGGAAATTACTATGCCCTCTTACTGGATTGGTTCTTTTCTCATTATCCTCCATCCCTCTTTTCCTGTAGTAATTTTCTTGGCTTCATTATCCACTTCATCTAAAATTGATATAGCCATTCTCAGTTTGTCGATTAATATTTACATGGTATATATTATATCCTTCCATACTTTTACTTTAACCTCCCTGTATCATTTACTGCAAACACATATAGTCAACTCATGATTTTTTATTCACTATATCAATATCTCCTTTTTGATAGATGGAATTAGATCATCTTCATTTAAGTTTTGGAATGCTAGAGCTTAAGTTTGTCATTTTTATTTTCTTTATCTTGTTCCTGTTCTTCTGTTTCTCTTCCCTTCTTGTGAGTTTGAACTTTCAAAAGACTTTTTCTTGATTATATTATTTTTAGTGTATTTACTTGTGTAGTTTTTGTGGCAATCATGGAGGGTATTATAATTTTTTATCACATTCTAGTTGTATAACAATTTTTCACTTTGAGTGAATTTTGGAAACCTCACTTCCATTCAGCTTCCTTTTGTTTTTGCACTTTTAAATATTGTTATCTTATGGATGATTAGATAATGGTATGTAGGAGACTGAGCACCAGGCTTGTAAGAGCGGTTACCGGTTTATGACAGAGGGCACTGGAAGGGGGCCAATCTCTGAGCTGGCATGGAGACTATTCTGCAGCCCGGAGACAAGTCTCAAGCAACTTAGTTCATTAATGACATAAGATCGGTAGCTCCTTAGCAAGCAGGTGTTGGGCCTTGAACATTCGTGGTGCCACAGGGTGGGAGTCAAGTCAGAGGGGAAAGAGCATGCAGCAACCCTTAAGCATGTGATTCTAATTCGTGGGCCCCCCACATCTGTTGTTTAATGCTTCAATAAAAGGCCACTGGCAGAGGTTACACAGAGGCTTCCCCGCGCCTATGGGAAATCCACCTCTTGCAAGCGTTTGTACTTCTATCTGTATCCAGGCTGTTTTATTCGCGCGATGACAGGGTGCCACAGTGGCACCGACAATGGTATGTGTTTTGTTTCAGTTAAACTTTGTTTATATAACTCATGAGGGAGGGAATTGTTCCTTGTCATTTCATTGTTCCCTCTTTCTTCCTGTATCTCTGAGATTACTTTGAGTTTAGGTTAAGAGAAATAAGACACCTTGGTGCTGCGTCATCTATCTATTTTGAAGTCACAAATAGTTCACCTCTTTTTTTTTTTTTTTTTAAAAAGCCTTCCAGAGATCTCCTTTGATTGACCCATTTATTATTTCCAGGATTTACAGTTGCACTTAGAGGTGAAAATCAGTAAAAATAAAGCTTATATATACGTGTTTATGTGTCATTCTATAATCCAATTCTGAAAACAAAAATTAAGGGGTACTGAAAACAAGCTTTATTAAAATGTTTAGTAAAACTTTTGAAAGAGTAAACACGAGAATTTTGTTACCTTTTTCTATTTCGACATGTGCCCCAAACAAACATATTTCTGAATATAACTACATCTTTTCTATATTCATTCATGACCCTGTACCATATCTTGAAAGTATTGGTTCCCAATTTCATGCACCTCTCTAATGACTACTGGCTTATCATTGCTTCTGCTTCTTGTTTGTATACTTCTGCCATCAACACAGTTGACAGGTATTTTGAAAACTTTGACAGCTCCTAATTTTGTATCAAGAAACACATCTTCTTTATGCCATAATTGCAAAATATTTTAATTATAGATGTGTAAATATCATTTACTTTACCAATTAATTATTTCATTTCTACTTTCACTATTTTCCTCTACCATGTATATTCATGTACCTTCAATTTTTGTCCACTTAGAAACTGTTTCCAGTATACTTTGGCACACAGGAATCATTAATGATGAAAGAATGCTGTCTCGTTTTTTTTGCAAAATAGGATGGTGCAGATTTTTGTCACAAAATACTGTGCAATGAGAATTTTCCTGTTGAATTACTACCAGGATGAGAATGACATTTTTTTCCCCTTAAAAATATATATTATACATCAATTGTTTACTCTGAGACGATGTATTCAGGGTATTATCATGAATATATCTGAAATTTACTTATAGGATCGATTTCACCGTCTTTAGAATCTGGTGTCAGCGCTGCTGTCTGGGTTTTGCGTTCATCTAATTGGAGTGAAATGTAATCTTCTGGTTATTTTCCTGTCTTTGCCTTTAAGAAGAAAAAATAATGAATTGTGAATTTGAACTGTGTTCAACAGAATCTAGATAGAAGAAAACAAATATGGTGCTTCTAATCCCCTATTCTTTTGTTAAACCTTATGCAGGCTGGGCGAGGTGGCTCACACCTGTAATCCTAGCACTCTGGGAGGCTGAAGTGGGAGGATTACTTGAGCTCAGGAGTTCAAGACCAGCCTGAGCAAGAGCGGAGACCCTGTCTCTACTAAAAATAGAAAAACTAGTCAGGTATTGTGGTGGTGCCTGTAGTCCCATATACTTGGGAGGCTGAGGCAAGAGGATTGTTTAAGCAAACCCAGAAGTTTGAGGTTGCTGTGATCTGTGACGCCATCGTGCTCTAGGCTGGGGCAACAGAGTGAGACTCTGTCTCAAAAAAAAGATGATAATAATAATCAACTTTATACTATAATTTAGCCTATGCGATAAAGACACTGAAAGATTTTTGCATTAATGAGAGTTTATTTCACCATTGTGTTATTCTTCAAAAGGACTTTTGTTTTCTTATTTTAATCTATTTTAGCACAGTTGGGTATAATTTATGAGCAATGATTAAATAGCAACACTAGTGATTAATACTAACAATTAGCAGTGTAAATAGCTAAGATGATAAAATAGAAAAATATTCCAAGATATAGAAAAAATATCACCCACATCCTCAAAAGTAAATTAGATTTGCATATAGTACAGTGAATCCTTACCATAATTGTAAGGTAAATTACATTAAATTTATTAAAAATAAGTAACTATTTCTTTCAAAGAGATCCAGGAAAGAATACAATTTATGAAACATATATATCTCTACATTCAGTGAGAACTCCTCAGAAAAGGAACAGAAAAATTAAAATTGGGCTTAATACATCTTGATATCTGGAGGGTTAATTTCAAAGGATTACTGTTGCGGAAAAGGAGACAGAGACTCCAAAAAGAAAACTTACCAGTAGAAATGGGAGTCTGCAAATGATAAATTTCAGTCTTAATTATAGTTTATTTTAATTAATTTTTGGTAAAACTTGAAAGATTATGTGACCCCTTGAGCATTTGAAACTGTCATATGTATTGTTTCAATCATGCAATTTTTGAAATAGAGCAAATATTGATGTTTTCAAATACAATTGTTAGCTCTTTCTTCAATTCTAGCCTATGGAATATAAATTCTATAGGACTTTATTCCTGCTCTATTCTTTAAAAATTATGGGACATTTCTCCAGCAAAACCTGGAAGTTTTACCTCTTTTGTTTTTTTCCTTTAGTATTTCCCATCCATTCTCCTCACAAAATTTAGTCTTAATATCATGTTAAAGATCTTATATTGATCATCCATTTTTACTTCTCTGCAACTATGTGTGCGTGCGTATAATTAAATGTATTTTAGTAACAGTTACCATTCTCTCTAAGTGTTATTCCATTTCCCTCTGGATCTAAAAATCTACATGAATGGTTACTAATAGTCAGTTGGGTAGAAGCAGATAAACCTAGTGTAATTTTCTTTCCTTCTAAAAAGTATTCGTGTACTTAATTTTAATCCCTACATTGTAATTATACTTATTTATGGTATATGATTTGGTATTTTGATACATATCTATGCTGTATAATGATCCAATCAGGGTAGTTAGTGTATTCATGACTTCATGCATTCATCATTTCTTTGTGGCAAGAATGTTCAAAAGTCTCTTCTTCTAGCTGCTTTGTAACTTATAATGTTTTACTGTTAACCATGGTCACTCTACTGTGCAATAGATCATCATAATTTATTTCATTCAACTAATTGGAACGTCGTCCGTGTTAATCAACCTTTCCCTATTCTCTTTCTACCCTCCTCTTCCCCGTGTCTGGTAACTGCTGTTCTATTCTCTGCTTCTATGATACTATATTTTCATTTTTAGATTCCACACAGGAGTGAAATCATGCAGTACTTTTTTTCTGTGTCAGGCATGTTTCATTTAATATGATGTCCCTGGGTTTATCCATGCTGCCACAGATGATAGGATTTCATTCTTCTTTAAGGCTGAACAGTATCCTGTTGTGTGTATATATATATTTTTTTCTTTGTCCATTTATCCATTATTGGACACTTAGATTAAACCTTGGGTATAATAAATACTTCTGCAATAAACATGAGAGTACAGGTATCTCTTCCACACATTAATTTCACTTTCTTTGACTATATATACCCAATAGTAGAATTGCTGCTTTATATCGTAGACTATTTTTAAGTTTTTTAGGAAACTCCACATTGCTTTCCATGATGGGTTTACTGGTTTACAATCTCACCAATGGTGTGGACATGTTCTCTCTTCCATATCGTTGCTGATACTTATTTTCTTTTATCTTTTTGATAATATGTTATCTAAATGGAGCGAGGTGGTATCTCACTGTGGTTTTCATTTGCATTTTTTCTGATGATTTGTGAAGTTGAGCATTTTTCCTACCCATGTTGACCATTTATATATCTTCTTTTGAGAAATGTCTATCAAGCTGTTTTTCCTATCTATAAATCAGGTTGTTTTCTGTCTTACCTTTTTTTCTGTTATTCTTTGTTGTCGAGTAGTTCAAATATCATATATATTTGGAAGTTTACCCTTTGTCAGATGTATAGTTTGCAAATATTTTATTCCATTCTGTATGTTGTCACTTCAATTTGTTAATAATTTATTTGCTGTACAAAAGTTTTTCTTGTTTGATGCAATCATATTTATCTATTTTTGCTTTTGTTGCCAGTGATTTTGAAGTGTTTTTTTTTTTTTTAATGGAGACAGAGTCTCACTTTGTCATCCTCAGTAGAGCACTGTGGCATCATAGCTCACAGCAACCTCCAACTCTTGGGCTTAAGCAATTTTCTTACCTCAGCCTCCTGAGTAGCTGGCAATACAGGCTCCCCCCATAATGCCTGGCTATTTAAAAAATTCTTGCCAATTCAATGTTGTGAAGTGTTTATCTTATCTTTTCTTTCAGTAGTTTCATAGTTTAGGGCTTTATATTTAAGTTTTTAATCCTTTTTGAGTTGATTTTTTTTTAATATATGATGAATGGTAGAGGCCTCAACTTACTCTTCTGGGTGTGGATTTATTTTTTTTCCCAGCACCATTTATGAACAGGTTATCTTTTCTCTAGAGTATGTTCTTGACAACTTTGTCCTAAGTTAGTTGGCTGTAAATATGTGCATTTACTTCAGGCCTCTGTATTTTGTCCTGTGGGTGTATATATCAGTTTTTATTCTGGTGCCATGCCATTTTGGTTACTACAGCATTGTAGTATGTTTTTAAGTCAGGTATGATTCCTGTATTTTTCCTTTTTCTCAGGATTGCTATCACTATTTGAGATCTTTTGTGGTTCCATATGAATTTGAGATTGTTTTTCTATTTCTTTGAAGAATGTCATTGCTGTTTTGATAGTTGATTACATTGAATCTGAAATTGCTTTAGGTAGCATGAACATTTTAACAATATTAATTCTTCAGTCCATAAACACAGGGTATCTCTACATTTATTTCTTTCATCTTAACTAGCTTTTATCAAAGTTTTATAGTTTTCAGTGTAGAGATATGTCATCTAATTGGTTAAACTTCTTACCAGGTATAATTTTTTGTAGCTCCTGTAAATGAAATTATTTTAGTTCATTTAAGAGTGTAAAAGCACTCCTGAGTTTTGCATGTTCATCTTATACTCTGCAATCTTCCTAAATTGTTTATAATTTCTAAAAGTTTTTAATGGTGGAATCTTTTGGGTTTTTTACATTTAAAATCATGTCATCTGTAAACGGGGATAATTTGATTTTCTCCTTTTAAATTTATGCCTCTTATTTATTTCTCTTGTCTGATTGCTCTGGCTAGGACTTTCCAGTAACTGTGTTAAATGGAAGTGATGAAAACTGGCATCCTTGTCTTGATCCTGATCTTAATGGAAAAAACTTGTAGCATTCCCCCCAAGTAGTACTATGATAGCTGTCGGTTCATCACTTATGGCCTTTATTGTGCTTGATGCCCATGCCTCGGATATTTCACACTTGACAATTTTTTTTATCATGAAGGAACATTGACTTTTGTTAAATGGCTTTTGTGTGTCTATCAAAATAATCATTTTTATTAATTGGTATATGTTAAACTCTGCATCCTTGAGATAAATCCCACTGGATTATAGTGAATTATCTTTTTAATAACATTGTTGAATTTTGTTGGCCGGGAACTGGTTGAGAAATTTTGCATCTCTGTTCATTGGAGATAGTGGCCTACAGGTTTGTTTGCTTGTTCTGTTTTTCATATATTGTGATGTTGTCCAGTTTTGGAATCAGAATAATGCTGGCCCCATAAAATAATTTGAAAATATCCACTCCTATTTCCAGACAAAAGAAGGCTGATTGGAGGTATCAGCTGCCAGATTGTCTTGGAAAGAAGAAAAAGTTTAGGATGAAAAAGAAACAAGCAGACAGGTGTAATCCTGAGGGGAATGTACCACAAGCCACAATAGATTCCAGAGGAAGAAGTTGCAGAGTATGCTCGGGTGCGGTGGCTCACAGCGGCAATCTCAGCACTCTGGGGTGTGGGGGTTTGGGGGGTGGAAGCGCGGATTGCCTGAGCTCTCGGGTTTGAGGGCAGCCTGTGCAAGTGAGAGACCCCTCCATCTTCTAAAAATAGTCAGGCATTGTGGTGGGCACCTGTAGTCCCAGCTACTCCGGAGGCTGAGGCAAGAGAATCACTTGAGTCCAAGAGTTTGAAGTTTCTGTGAGCTAAGATGCCAGGGCACTCTACCGAGGGTGACAAAGTGAGACTCTGTCTCAAAAAAAAAAAAAAAAAAGTTACAGAGTAGAACAAGAAGCAGCAAGATATGGGCAGAGAACAACCCCGGAGAGACTTAGAGTCTAGCAACAAGGGTGGGTGGAGCAGTTTGCTGCTTCTCCCTCTGACAGTGGGAGGGCTCTCAAGCTTCTGGAGAGACTTTCTGCCCACGTTACCAGTGAGCTGGAGGCTTCTCGTGGACAGGACACCAGGCTCTCAGTCCCCACCCCTGCAGACCAGAGCTGGGTGTCAGATGGAAAGTTCCTCCTCTACCCACAGCCGGCCGCTGTCCTTCCCAAAGGGCTTCATCTCCTCGGGTTTTGTCCTGCTCATTTCTATGCAGCTACTTCCCAATTCGGACCCACACTGCGGGATCCACAGGAGGCCTGCAGGTCTTGTCTGGTTTCCAAGATCCTAGAGCCTGGACATTCCGGGCAGATGATCTCCAACCAGGGTGCTACCTTTCCTCCATACAGACTCCCCCCCACCATCTCCTGCCTACCTGTGGTTGCTCAGAAAGACAACTGGGCCGCTACACTGAGGTTTCCACAGAGTGTGAGGCTCAGGCCTCTGCCTCTGGAGTCCTGCAGTGGACTGAGAGGGATTCAGACTGTGAGAGCACCTCCTACTGGCTCGCCCTGGTGCTGCATGTGTGGTGGCCCCATCAAAGTTGGGAAGTCTGGTCTTGGAAGGAGCGCAATCCTGCAAGGGGGCACCCTGTGGGTAACTTGGGACAAACATCCACCAATTTAAGGTTAATTTTTTCTTATTTTTCTAGTCCCTTAAAACTACCAAGAAATCTTTGTTCTTTTTTTTTTTTTTTTTAAATGTGGGCATGTATTTGCTATATAATTCTTTTATATCATTGCTGTTTCCAATGTCATTTTCTCGAGAAAAGTTTTAACTTTGAATTTATTTTTTAACCCTTTTTTTTTGGTTTAGAGGCATGTTGTTTAATTTTCATATATTTGTAGTGTTTCTGAAGTTTTTCTTGTTGATTTTTAGTTTTATATCATTATATTCAGAAAAGATACTGGATATGATCATAATCTTCTTAAATTGATTAAGACCTGTTCTATGCCTAACATTTGATCTATTCTGAAGAATGTTTCATGTGCATTTGAGAAGAAAACATATTCTTTAGCTATTGGATAGAATGTTCTTTAAATGTTAGGTCCATTTGGTCTATGGGAAGATTTAAGTCACATGTTTCTTTGTTGATTTTTTTTTTTTTTTGTATCTGAATGATCTGTTCATTGTCAAAAGTGAGGTAGTGAAGTCCCTACCTCAACTTGTATTGCAACCGATCTCTCCTTTTGGGTCTGAATAGTGAAAATCTAAAGGAATTATTGCTAAAAGTCAAAGATAGCATAAATACATTGCACAGTTTAAAAAACAAAATTAAAATTGAAATTTTTTCCAAGTGATTCTTTTAATAATATAGATGGATTGAGGATATATATATATTACCTTGATGATTAAAATTATAGTGAAAAATTTCTTTGTGGGTAAGGAGAATTTGAAATCCTGAATTTTCCAAAATATGCCCTGGGAATGGTAAACACTACCCTTTCTGTGGAATATAAAAGAAAGAGTGATCATTTGTACACAGAGCCCCAACATAGTCAGAATATTGTTTTCAAATTTTTGAAATGTACATAAAGGAAAATAAATTATTTTAATAATACAAGCTTTAAAAAGTTGATCAATTTGACTACCTTCATGATATCCAGTAAATAAAGAAACAAAAATCAGCTGTCAACTATGTATAAATGTTTTATAATAGCGACGTTTATTATTTTGCAATCTATTAAGATTACTGGATATTCGGTCTGTTTTATTATAACTCAGTTTCCTAAAGTATTTAGTTTTCATTTAAAATAAAATTTGTTGTTATTAAATTTTATTTTTCTATATGAAATCTAAGGTAAACATATGCATGCACATATTTTTATAACTTTTTTTTTACTTTCTTGAGTATATTCTGCATATGTTAAAATTTCAGACAAACTTATTTTGCAGTTTTAATTATATTATTTATTAACCAAATATCATAAATTGCTATATAGGTAGAATAAAGGCTCTAATCTCTGGAGCATGTAAATAGGTTACCACGTGTGGCAAAGGGCACTTTGCAGAGGTGATTAATGTTTCAGACCTTAAGAATGAGAAATTACCTTGGATTATTCAGGTTGGCCTACAGCAAATTAAACATAGCTTGTACATTGGTTTCTGAGGCTGCAGTGCCAAAGTGCTGCAACCTGAGTGGTAGAAACAATGGAAATTGATTGTCTAGCATACTGGGCTATTTCTGAGATCTGCAAGGGAGAAAGAATGTCTCTTTCTGAGCTTCTGGTAGCCTCAGATGTTCCTTTGCTTGTAGATTGCATTTCCTCTGTGATTTTTATATCAGCTTCCCTCATATGTCTCTCTCTTTGTCCAAGTTCCTCCTTTCCTAAGGACACTAGTCAGATTAGATTAGAGCCTACCCTAATGACTCATTTACTTTGATTACTTCTATAAAGACCTTCTCTGCAATATTCTGAGGTACTGGGGGTTAGGATTCCAACATACTGTTTTTAGGGGGGACCCAGACAACCCGTAACAACCTGATTCATATATTTTTATTACTATCATTACTAAACTAGGAGATAAATCTGTGTCAAGCAGGCATGTCATGCCTCATACTGTTCTGTGAGTGGACTCCAGATGGTCAAAATCCGTATTCTGTGAATGCTGCAGAGAAACAAGAGCTGAAAAAATGGAAAATGATAAAAATTTATTCCATAAATGCCAGAAAACCAAACTCATTGTTCAAGAATTGGCACATGAGCCTGCTCATTACCTCTGATTCAAGAAACAGTTTGTGTTTGCCAAGGTCCTATAAATTGTGCCATAAATGTGGAAAAGAATGAGGATGGCTGACTTTTGATCAAGAGAATAAAAAGCTGTGGCATTTTTCTGGTTTTTGGATGTGATGGTACCAAAATTGACTCTTCTAATAGAAAGATGCTCAAGTTGTTATTTCTAAAAGTTTTATTCTTCTTTAATATAACATGGACATAGTATCTTTAATATGAAAATAATCATTTACATTTTATAAAATGCTATTAGCAATAACATGATACAGAACAGTTATTTATAGTGGGTTCAAATAAAATATAGATTTTTGATGACATTTTATAGGACTGCTTCAGTATATTTCTCATTATTGCTGTTTTTCAAATTAAACGTAAATGATTTGTTTCTATAGTAAAACTGAACTGCTTTGAGGTTAGTGCCACACTAGATGAGTGTCTAGTCATCTCAACTCTGATTTAACTATGGAAAATTAATTTATCTTTTAAATCATCAAAAGACCAGAAATAACATCACTGAGAGTGAACAAAGCTAATGCTACTGCTTATGTAATTATAGTAAATACAGTAGAGTATAGGTGACTACCTCTATTACATTGACCATGTCAAGTTGACCTAATTCTCATAGACTGATATGCACCACACATACTCCATATAAAGCAGTTTTACTTCCTTATGTTGGCTACCTCCATATGTTGATTAATTTTTTATAGTACCTTGGAAAACTTAGAGAGGTGCTATCATATTAATTTGTTTCACTAAACAATTGATTTCCAACAGTGACATCTCAAATTTTTTAATAATAAAATGTATTGGCATATTTTTTCTATGATAAAAGATTAGTATTAAATTTCTGTTTTTTAAAAATAAATATGTCAGATATAACTATACTTGCAGCCAAGTTTATATGATGTGTCAGTTGGGTTTTACAGAAAGAAGATAGCGAGATAGCCATGCAGACTGTCAATTAGGAAAATACGTGAAAGAGAGAGGTGGAATAGAATTGAAAAATGAAAATTTTTGGAATTTAATACAAAACTAACATTTGTAAAAGAAAAGGAGGAAATAAATGGGATCACACAGAAAAAATCTCCACCCACTATGCACATTGGACCATTTGGCCACTAACCAAGAGATCTAAAACCAAGATTGTCGATGAGTGAAGAACCATGTTGGGCGCCAAAGGAGAAGACCTTGTGCCTATATAAGCTCTTGTTAATATACGCTGGTTAACTAATTATTTCATTGATTTTTTTTGCAGATTTATGGAGATATACATGTATTTCACTCTATAAAATCAATCTTTTTTAGTGTAGTACAGTTAAGCAGTTTTTAGTATATGCACAGGTTTGTGCAACCATCACCCAAATCTATTACCAGAACATTTTGAATATGTCCTAAAGAAAGTTCCTATCCATTATCAGTCATTCTTTCCCTGACAGCTAGCTCTCAGAAACCAGCAATATGCTTTCTGTCTCTGGATTTGCCAGTTCTAGACATTTTACATAAAAGGCACCATACAAGATATAGCCTTTTGAGTGTGAAAAACTTTTTTTCACTTAGCTTAATATTTAAAACATGCATCCATGTTGTAACATGTGTCTATATTTCGTTCTTTCTTTTATTTTAGAATAACACTATTGTATCGATATGTGAAATTTTGTTATCCATTCATTGTTCAATGAATATTTATGTTGTTTCCACTTTGGGGTATTATGAATGATGCTGCTATGAACAATCAATATGCAATATTTTGTGTGGAAATATGTTCACATGTCTCTGGGCTGTATACCTAGGAGTGGGATAATTGGGCCATCAATAACTCTATGTTTATCATCTTAAGAAATTCCCTGAGTGTTTTCTAAAGTGTCTATACCATTTTATGTTACCACTAGCAATGTACAAGGCCTTCCAAATTTTCCACATCCTCACAAACTCATCTCATTGTATGTCTTTGTTATTTTACCTCATCCTAGTGAATAAAGTGGTATTACATTATGACTTCGGTTTGCATTCTTGTATTGACTAATTATATCAATCATTTTTTTAAGTGTTTATTGGACTTATGAATATATTTTGGGGTGGAAATATCTATTCATATAATTAGGCCATTGCTTAATCAGGCCATTTGGTTTTACATTGTTGAGTTTTAAGAGTTCTTTATATATTCTGGATACTAGGAAATTATCAGATACATGATTTGTAAGTATGTTATCTTTACATCATTACTATGCTGTCTTGATTACTGACACTTTATCATAAATTTGGAAATCAGAAAGTGAGTCCTCTGATTTCGTTCTTTTATTTTGAAAATTTTGGTTATTGTGGGTCCCTTGTGTCTCCATATAATTTTTAGTATCATATACGAATTAAGTTTTCAAACCATGAATATAAGCTACCAATTTACTTCTTTGGATATTGAATAATTTCCTTCAACAGTCATCTTTGATTTTCAGTGTACAAGTCTTATACTTTACCTTTTAAAATTTTTATTATAAATAATTATTCTTCTTAAATTTCACATACATAGACACACACGAATGTATATATACATAATTTGAAATTGCTATATCTTCCTAAATGACTGACCCTCTTTTTCTTATGAAATGTACTTCTTTATCTCTAGTATTCAATTTGTCTGAAAGGTTATTTTGTCTAACATTACTAAAGTCCCTTCAGCTCTTTTTGGCAGCTACTCATATGATATATTTTTTCTATTATTTCATTTTTTTAACTATTTGTGTCTTCAAATATAAATATGTCTCTTATAAATAGGATGTAGTTGTATCATCCTTTATGTACATTGTGACAATCTCTGCCTTTTGGGTGAGAAATTTAATTCATCCACATTTAATGTAATTAATACCATATTAATATTTATATCTATGTTTTTTAATTAATGTTTATGTCTATGTTTCTTTGCTTTCACATTTTACACTTTGATTTCAAGATCTCTTCCTTCTTTTGTGTTAAATAGGTATTTTATTTTTTATTGTATTTTTGTTTATTTATTTTTTAAATTCCTATTTACTTTAAATGTAGTAGAACCTCCATGGTTGGGCACCTCCCACATTGACTACTTCTTTCAGTTGACCTAATATTCATAGACCAGACACACACCACATGTATGTATCACTATAGCAGGCCTAGTTCCTTATGTTGATCACCACTGTAAACTGACTGGTTTGTTTCAGTACTTTGGATGATCAACTTAAAGAAGTTCTACTGTATTATTATATCTTGCTGGTTAATGCTTATAGCTACATTGATAGATAACTTCTTTCTTCTCTTGCCAGGCCCATTGCATTACCAGGTTAGTTATTGATTTGGGTCTACCTATGACTAACGTGTCTTTGGCTTGAAAACCAAAGCAAATCCTGAAAGTGCTCCAACTTTATTTATATGCTATCTATCTGTGCTTTCTTACAGCTACCTAGCAATTTCTTAAGAAAAAACCTGAGTATCTGAGTAATTCACCTTCATAACTGCTCTGATAACAAATGGGCTTTTCTTTTTTTCCTTCCAATTCTCTTATTATTCATTAATTTCTTTTCAATCCCTAGGGTTTTATGATTCCCTCAAGGACCAAGGGCATAAATTTTTGTGTCATCTGACCAAATAGGTCATAGGTGACTTGGACATATTTTAGAAATAACAAATACTTAAGCCTGGTCTAAAACTCAATCATTCATGTTTCATGATCAACTGGAGAGAAAAACATTATCATCATTATTCTATCTTACTGATATAAGTTTACCCAGTAAATTTGAAATTAAATTTTTTATATCTTTGTAGTTTGGATGTGAAACTCAATAATTGATCCACAGAAACATTAATATAGGTTTACCTAACATATGTATGATATCTCCCCTGTTCTTTGAAAACCCTGTAACCCTTGGGGTTTGCATTCTAAAAATCTATATCTGGTAACTTTACTTAAATGAAGCTTTCCTCACTCTACATGACCTCTGACATCTATACTGGCCTCTTTACCACCTAAAAGTCCTTTCCATTCAACTCTAGCACTGTCAACCTTACCTAGATGCATCTTATAGAAAAAGTCTACTTACCTTTCCATCATGCTACTATATCTCATGCTCAGTTTCCCTGCTACTCATTTCTGGCACATGAGACCAGGTGTTTCTCCTAATGGTTGCCTTCCTCACCCTGCTTGGAAACTAATAACTGGCTGTGAGCCAACCTGCCTCTTTCCCATCAACCTTAGTGTGGACATTAAAACTGCTTGACATTATTTAATGACTAATTAAATGTTAATTCTTAAAGATTCCCCCCTCTTGTCTCTGTCTTCTTTCTTTCTATTTGCAGTGGATATTATAGAAAGCAGGAAAATCAATTAAATTTTAGAAGGGAAGTTGATGAATCAGGACTACGGAATATCACTTGCTTCTCAAATCATAGTGATGGTACCTGGATAAAAAGGGAAAAGAAGCATGATATTATTTTAGGAATATTAAATGACTTAACATTATATCATAGACTCAAGTAATCTCAATTGGGCTTGAAAGGGATATATATTTTATCCAACCATTATCACACACATAAATCCCTTGAGAACATTCTCAGAAAATAGTTAGACAGCAGTTTTTCTTAAAAACAATTTTAGTGATATAAAATTTAATACTGTAGCTTTTACTTTTGGTGTCTAATTTGATGTTCTGTAACCAAAAATAAGGAAGTAAATTTTATAACATTAATTATTTCTTGCTTCCTACTTCTTCTTCTCTTCCTCTTTAGAATTTGTATATGTTATTTTAATATGACAATGTCAGGTGTTTGGGAAAGCAGGTGTCTGTTCTCCATGGTCTCTGGTTCTTGGTCCCCAGTAGTGAAGAGTGATTACTCACGCCCAGTGGATAGACAAATATGCAAAGAAATCAGGTGCAAGCAAGCAAAGTGCCAGAGTATATTTTAAGCTCATGGGTCAGACCCTGTGTATGGAAGAGGCCCCTAGTTTATCAAGAGTTCTCCTTTGGAGCTGATTTCCAAATTTTGTGTTAGGAAATAGAAGGAGTGGAATATTGATTTCTCTCGGAAAGCATGGAGAATTCTTAGAATTGGGACCCTTTCCCTTTTCTATCCTTGTAAGGCAATTTCCAGGGTTACTATGATAACTGTAAGCTGTCATGGTGCTGTTGAGTGTGATTTTTACTGTGTTAATGAGGGTGAGTCATTTAGTCACTGCTACCTCACCTGTGCATAAGCTGCAAGAATCCTCTATCAAGGACTTGATAATATCTCTACTTTATGGCTTCTCTGCCTCTTTTTAGTTGGTCAGTCCTTGAAGACTCTCTGTTATAGTCCAAACATCTGGTCAGTCCTTGGGGGCCCCCTTCACAAGTCATCTGTTCTTTCTTAGGAGCCCTTTTCTGGTCAGTTTGCTCATTCTGTAGAGAAAGCATCTTCTAGTGTCATCTGTTTCTCAGTAGACACCCTAGGCAAAACATCCTTCCACTCAATCCTACCTAACAGCTGTGTCTTGGCAGATATAATTAAGATAAGAATCTTGAAATAGAAAGCTTCTGCTGGATTATCCTAGTGGATCCTACATGTTCTCAAGTATCCTTACAAAAACAAGGCAGTATATGACTTGACGTATACAGAGAAGGCAATGTGAAGATGTTCAATCTTTTTGAAGATTGGAGTGATGCTACTACAAGCCATGTAATGCTGGCCACCATGTAAAGGTGGAAGAGGCAAAAAAAAAAAGATTTTCTCCTGGAACTTCCAGTAGGATTATGACCCTATAAACCTTAATGTGGCCAAATGAAACTTATTTTAAACTTATGGTGTACAGAACTGTGAGACAATAAATTTCTGTTGTTTTAAACTGCCTAGGATAGAGCAGGTTTTTACAGCAGCCACAGGAGAAAATAATATGCATGGTATCCAGGAAATTCCTTCCTGAGAAGGTGACATTTGTAAAAAGATATGATGATATGTAGGGGTTGAGGCATAGAGAGGTCAAAGTTGGAGTTAAAAAATATTTTATAGGACTTTTGAAAAGATTTTTATTTTCACTTTTTAATTTGGACTTGGGTTTAAGGGAAATGACATTTGCACTGAGTCTTGAAGAAAAAAGTTAAAATATTATAGAAACAGGGAATAATATATGTAAAGTCTTGAAAGCATGAAAAATTTAAGGATACTCTTGGATATTAAATGATTTAGTACCTTTCTGCATGCACCTATCAATTAGAAAGAGTTAAGGGCAAAATATGTCCTTTGGTATATGATAATGCTAAGCCATAAAACATGCATACAGCAGTTTCTTTTTCCACTTGGAAGTGTACTACTTGCATGGAAGAAAAGTGATCTATAACCTGTACTCAGATGATTAAGTGGTGTTCTTAAAAAGGTAAAGACTCTTCTTGGCAGTGAAGCTGGAAGTTATTTCATCTGATTAGGAATCACACTAAAGCTGACGTCTTACCACATGTTCAGATGCATTATGATTCATTTCCATGCGGTAACTGAAAAAATTCAGCAAGTTAAGAAGTTCTAAATTTAAGGTGCATTAATAGTTCAAAAGAAAGCTGTGCATGTCTCCATTTATCTACATATTTATCTATCTTTCTTTCCAATGATTGCTATATATTGGTCATTTCAGTGGATGAATTGAGGTTCACTGGTCTTTTACTTTTAATGATATATATATATATATATCTATATATATATATATATCAGCATTAATATACCAAATTTCATGTGAATTATATGCATATAATATTTATAAGCTCTTTCCTGATATTTTCCAGCATTCTTCTAAGAGAGGAAGGCATATGATCTGGTTTCATCCGGCAATACAGCAAATACTAACTCCAATTCTTTTCTTTTTTTGTCTTTTTTTTTTTTCAAAACAGAATTTCACTTTATTGACCTTGATAGAGTGTCATGGAGTCATATCTCACCCTAACCTTAAACTTATGGGCTTAAGCAATCCTCTTGCCTCGGCCTCCCAAGTAGCTGGGACTACAGACACCTGCCACAACACCTAGCTATTTTTTTAGAGATGAGTTCTTGTTCTTGCTCAGACTGGTCTCCAACCCATGAGCTCAAGTGATCTTCCTGCCTTGGTCTCCCAGAGTGCCAGGATTACAGGTGTGAGCCATAGGGCATGGCCTTAAATACATTTCTAAGTTGAAGAAACTACATTTTCAAAATGGAAGCAGCATATGTAACATATTTATAAAATTATTTGAAAATGTCATAATTATTTGCTCATAGTATTATAAGTATAGTAAAAGAGTGGACGATTAAGATATTTCATGGGGTCAGTTCTTATGAAGCAGTATTAAAATGTCAAGTTTGACAGGAAGCCCAAGAGCAGGCCAAGGAGATGGAATCATATTGGATATAGGGGCTGTAGATTCCAAGAGATAAATGAGGTGACTGTCCAACTTAGAGCTACAAGCACAAAGTCAGATCAGATATTGACAGATACAAGTAAGCTTCCAAGACAACAAGATTCAGTGAGTATATATGTATATATATTATATAAAAATTTCATTTGACTACTTCTTTTTGTACAAGATCACTTTTAAATTAGTGGAAAAGACACCTGAGCCCCTAGATATTGTTCCTGGTGTGAGCCCTGTGGGTAAGAAAGGTCATAATGTAGACAGAGGGAATGTCGACTCAGGTGAGGACAAATCTCTGTCTCCTTCAGAACATAAGGCATTTGACATAATCCACTTATTAGCAAGAGGCTGGGTGTTTTTCTCCAAGAAACTCATCATAGTTACAGCGCTTTTGTTAGTTTCTGTTACTAAGAGGTAAAACTTTCTGGAATGAAAAAAAGAAAAAGAGCCCTTGCTGTTGGACTTATCACATGAATGTCAACCCATGAACTCTTTTCATGGATCTATTGGTCCAGCAATTGGGAGACTCCACCTCAGATCATTTTTGCCCCTGTGTGCATCAGAAAGTCAAGTACACAACAAGAATACTTCCCTCTGCATTTCTTGTTAGCACAACACTAAGGCTACCCATAGATGGGACTGTGACCTAGTACCTGTGCATTTTTGGCTCACAACACCTTTCAGCCAGATGTAGACTACCAGTTAATCACACCCAAGTTCTTTCTTCCATCATTTGCCTGAAAGGAACCCTTCCTTCTTATCTCGACTAGCTGTATGTACAAATTGAAAAAGAAGCATTCACGCAATGAGATAGTCAACAAGGAATCTGTCTTGCCAGTTCATGTAATATGCTTTTGCCTTCTAGATCTGGAAAAATTATTCCCTAACATGTAACTTTATTGCAATATGAATGGCCACCGTGCCTAACCAACCATGTGGTTTTGCGGATCCCCAGCTCATGACAGGCATCTTGACTCTCACAGACACTTAGAGTCCCAAGGTCAGCCCAAGGTCAGCCGCTTCTGTAGTTCTGATACCATTAAAATAAGACCCTGGTCTGATTTTCATTAGTGCTGGCAGCTGCAGGTGATAACAGTTTTCTTAAAAATGTTCTAAATCTGCAAAGGGACCCCTTTATAATTTGCCTAAATTGGCAGTGCGATGTCCTTAGATTATTATTTCCTTTTTACAAGAATTCCATTTCATTTAAATTAAACCAGTCCACTTCATACTCCTATAATTATTCCTGCCCCATGGCTTTCTATGGTGATGGCTTCCATGTATTCTAATGCCTCACTGTTTACCAGATTTTCATCTCAATTAATCACAGGGAAAATAGTTAGAAAATGTAATGCTATCATCTACTGTAGCAGGCATTACCACCCCCTTACTAATAACAGAACCCTAACATCCACTAGAACAGGGAAAAATCATCCCAATTCTCCATTCTAAGTGCCTTTAAGAAAAATTCAGTTTCCCTGAAAATAGAGCCAGAAGCATGTGGCATATAAGTTAATTCTTTACTGGAAATTGCAATTTCACAGAGAAAAAGTGAAGAACAAGTGGAATGAAGCATAAATGGACAAAGACCGCTGTAAGAATGAATTTTCAAGGTGGTGATTGGTATGTGAGAAAGATTCCTCTTCTCAATGAGAATGTTTCCCCATAACATTATAAACAACATCTTAAAACTTCCTATTGGAGGAAAGCATAAGAAAAAATCAATAGGGACAAATGTACCCAGGAGCTCAGAGTTGTGCCAGTAGGGTCTTAAGTTTCTGGCACTGTGAGATGGACACAGAAAGATACAGAGGAGTGTCCTATGGCTGTGTCAACAGAGAAGCCACAGGCAGAGCCACTGTGTAGGGTACAGGCCTCAGTCAAGGTGCCACCAGGCTGTGCCTGTAGGAACGTGGTCATAACCTGCACAGAACTAGACATTGTGGGGTCAGCTGAGACAAGACACCAGTGAGGCTCAGAGGATCTTAGGTCATAACATGAACTCACAAAATATAGTGTCATAAAATCCTTGGGAATTTTCCCTGTTCTGCCTCAAATATACTTTCCCTCTTCTGTTTTCTGTCTCAGTAAATGACATACATTTTTTTTTAAATTCCTCTACTGCAATTTTACATTTATGTCATGAGAAGTAGCAACATACTGCTACTATATTGCACCAACCAAAATGTCAAGGAATTTGGTGAAATTTAGAAGTGAGCACTTTATTTATTTATTTATTTTTTACTTGCTTGCATCAGTAAACCAAACAAAAGCTCAAGGAATCACCGTCACTGAATGAACACCAGAGGCTCCAATAGCCAAAAAGGCTGGACAACTGCTGAGGAGACACCTGTGCCTTGGTGTCTCCTTCACTTTACACTTGGGACTAAATGTGGAACCCCCATTCCCTATGCCTAGGTCAGTTTCTTGTGAATTTCCTAGGCCTGAATTCCATGGATGGACTGTGTCCATTCATTGATACACTCATTCACCTTGCCCC